>NJRP01000008.1:1742783-1763872 GCA_003063835.1 Aphaenogaster floridana
GATGATTTGAATACACCTGAGTGTTCATAAAACTTTGCAAACGCAAACGCTACCCATACACTACCTCGGAAGGAATAGCGTTGATTGCGCGCAGTCATGACGTAGCACACTACCATTAGTGACGTCATGATTGCGTTTGTTCGCACTATTCTCTAGCTCCGTGAACAGCTTTTAGCGCTAAATAGCGCGAATAGCGTATTTACGAACGCACCCTTGATATATCAAATTTAGCTTAAGCATATAAAAATAATTTTATTAAATATTGATAAATAGTATTTTTCGAAGGCAAATTCTATAATTACAACATGTACATGAAATATGAAACAAATTCGGAAATAATTTCTCATCAAAGCTGCTTTTACGCTTTTCTCTCGGGCGATTGTTTACGGCCACGTTAGATAATTACGCCGATCCGGTATATAATCTGGTGACTCCTCTTATTTCTTTTTTTCACACGCGCACTCGATTCCGGAATAAAGTCATTAAGATCACGCATCGTAGATCGATCAGATTGCTTTATAGTTATCGACCCTTAATTACGGTCATTATAATAGAAAAACTTCGTGCCTCCATTCGACTGATGCTAGAACAGGGTTACTTGGAAATCGCCGTTTCAAAATATAGAAGGCTCCTAGCACGAATCTGTCTTGAATATTTCTTTTCGAATGTTTTGTGAGTTGTCGCAATACACTTCGAGGAAGCGTGTTTCACATGTGATACAAATTTCGTTTCCAGAAGATATATTATAAACAGATGTTCCAAAATTGAAAGGATATATCGTGGTACTTTCTGCAATCTATACTCTTAAAAAATAATTTAATTTTTATTTCTCTTATTTCATAAGATTTAATAACCGAATTTTAATTAACAAAGATATTTATCCGTTTAACAAATGCGAAGAATTTAAATGCAATGTTAATCACCCTGATGAGCGCGACAAAGAGACGCTCTCCGTTTTTTGACTCGATTATCCCCAACTTCCTCTTTTTGTGGGCTGTACACAAGTGTTTACACTGTCGCGTTAGAGCCGCTCTATTCTTATTGAATAGAATCAAAGTGTCGTAAAGAAGCAAGTTGTCGCGCGCCGGTGCCTTTGGGAAGGGCTTAAAAAGGGTGGCCCGGTTCCACCACAAAGGTTTCGTGTCCCCGGGAAACTCGGATACTCCGCGCGTCCCACAAACGCCACACAGGTCGAGTCCGAGATCAGATATTGTTCGGCCCTCGACTTCCCCTGCAACCTATGATGGATTAAACCAATCGGTCAGGCGAATGACCGGGTGACACTGTGTCGTACGCTGGAGTCACCATGACCGCGGGTGGCTCAAGGATTTCCGTAACTTTTGAAATCCAAATTACACCTCGTTACCTCATCTCCGGTTCAAGAACCGCTCGGTTTGACTAGATTAATAATGAGCGAAAGGGTCAGAAGTTGCGCGACAAGGTTGTTGGATTCGAGGGTGCGTTATACTTTCTACGAATGGATATAGTGTGCATAACAAATTATCGCTAACTATGCGGCTAGAGAATTTTTTACGGATAAATCTGTATTTCTAAATTCTAATTTCTATGCTCACATATATATAATCATGCATTTAGATGTAATAATATTTATATTATCTTTCACACTGAGAGTTCAAAATCTTAATGAGATTTTCTTGATTGAATATTTCCAAAAATCCATTGCGTTTCATTGCATCAACAATTAATTTTTCTCTATTACTTTTGTCACTTGACATTTGGTGTATAACTTACACTGTTAAAAAAGATATGAAATTTACAACACATTTACGATACTACGGTAAATGAAATTTACAAACTGAGTATCTGAAATAAAAATTCTTGCACTTGTATAGCTAAATTCACATACAAACATGAATTTTAATCACTAATATGAAATTTTTAATACACACAACATTGAATATTAAAAACCTGTTTAAGATTTTTTTGAATACGCAAGGTAATAATACATATTTTCGATTGAAAATGAGAACATTTGTATATGAGCAAATAGATGAGCATAGTAATATTACTGCTCGATACTTTTATTTTCGAAATACCACTCTTTTAATTTTCAACTTCGTACTTGAAATTTTATATACGGTATCTGCATAAAAACTTCCAACATTTTATATTATTTTTAATACAGATTTTTTTAACAGTGTACTTTTAAAATTATTTAAAATTATTTAAAACAAATATTAAATTTGAAACGCTAAGTGTGTCAAAATGCATTTATTGCATAAAGATTTTATAGAATCAAAGCTATAGGATTCCAGCAGGAAATTTTTTCATTCACAGCTCGACTATACACTACTTTCTCTCTCGGTTAATACGAAATCCTGCCGATCTCCGAACGTACAAAAATGTCTCGCGTCGGATAAGATCGGTCTTTTGGATCTTAAAATCTGGGAAAATGTCGTCCGGGCCGCCTTTAATGCGATTCAATTCGGCATTCCGGGATAGGTATAGAATTTCTCAGGATAAAGGGGCTGTCGCCGAAGGGGAGAGGCGAGGGTGGCCGGCACGATCGCCTCGAAAAAACAATTCCCGTGCCAACCCCTTCGCCGTGATTAATGTATGCAAAGATAGCGCGTTCGGGACCGAACTCACGTATTAGTTTCAGGAAGAGATGGGCGAGGGCGAGAGAGGACGAGCGGTCGCGCGAGAGAAGGACGAACGGAGGAGAAAATAAAATGCTCACACTCGACCCGTTCATTATAAATGCCCCTGTGTGTCTATTGTCGAGACGCGCTAGGTGTGCTCAGGGGACCTGTAAACTCTTTCGGGAGGGTAGCAGGGAGACGAACTCCGTAGGGCGCCGCTCCCTCACGACGTGCATCGGGTCCGATTTTTCGGGGCCGGACGATAGATGCGGTTCGCCGATAAGGATTGTGTACACCGATTTCTCGGATCGGACGTTCGTAAGCCTCTGCTTACTGGCGTGATCTCTATAACAAGTTGAACGATCCACCTTTGATTTGGTCGATCAAAATTAGACAGCAACATTTAATGCCAGATATGCGATAATATCTCCACGTTTTATTTCGAATAGTCTATTGAGTTTGGTATTTATCTTTTTATCATTTTCTATTTAGTTTATTAGATAAATTTTCATGTTATATTATCATGTTGCGTTATTGTGAAAATACCTAAGCGTTGTCACAGTTGCCACAGCTAATAGACAATACTAATGTGTCATTTATTAATTAGCTTCAATTTTGCTTTAAAAAATAATTTCATGTTTCCTCAAAAGCTTCTAATATCGAACTGGCTTTTTTTATACTGGTTGACCACTAGATTAAAAATCATCTTCAATCATTTATTTAGCTCTAGCTCGATCTTAGAAAGTAGTTCTCTGTTTCCTGAAAAACTCTCGAGCTCCTTCTCAAAGCCAGCCGACGCGGAGATCACGTCGCTGTCCGGAGCCAAGCACAATCTCGGTTCAACGGTCCGCGAGATTGATTAATTGAAGGTTACGGGGTTCAGAGCGTTAAGTGGTTCACCGAAATCTTCCTACGAGCTCTTGACATCGGGAGCAACGGCGGCACAAGAGAGGGAGGACCGCGTGCGTGGAATCAGAGCCGGTCTCGGATGGAGGACAAAGGGGAAAAAAGGATGAGAAAAGCCGCAGAAGAATGCGACCTCGGCCAGTTTACCGCTTTTTCGTGTCAAAACACGACGCTAATGCATCATTAAAGAAACGCGCCCCTAGCGTATCGGCGTAGCGCCGGCCACAGGGACACCTCATAATCGATCGGCTTACGTTTCCTTTTTGATTTACGGGAATACCCTTTGCTGGATTTAGAGCTCTTTTAACGACGAGTTTGTAGCTCACAATTTATTGAAACGTTTCCTTAGGAAAGTTCACCTTGCGATGCTCACGGAATGCTTGCTAAGCGTTTATCAAGCGACATTCAATATTGATCGCAACGGGTACATTACGCTAACAAGTAGGATGCGTGCTGAGTAAATGTCGATGGAATCTTAAAATGATAATAATAAGAAATAGTTAACGTAGGTATTCCTTCACAAGGAATCGTAGTTGCGATCTGATAGATCTTTTGGGTGTCGATGATAAATGACGATCAAACGATATACATTTATTTAAATTATCCTGACGCACGTTGCTACCGATCTGCAAGGGCAATAGCCGTTCTATGACAATAAATTATAGCGCCTATTTTTTGAACTATATATCTCCATCGATTAAGTTGACTTAATAAGACGTCTTTTTGATAATTATAGCTTTCGCATTTTATAATGATAAATTCTATATTTATATAATTGTAATCAGGTCACATACAAAAAATATTAGTGTACTATATTAATCTATATATTAGGTGTACAAATAAGTTTCCGCCGTTTTTTATCAAAAATTGGGCATTTATTGTGAAAGAACGGAACCTTATGTTTTATTCGAAGTAAATGCAAGTTCTTCTTGCGTTTGGCACGAATCTTGATCCAATAATGCTTCCAATTCCGCGTCTTCGTACACTTTCGGCCTTCCGCTAAGTTTTTTGTCTTCGATGTCAGATTCACCGTTCTTAAATTTTTGAAACCACTCACGACAATTTCTCTCACTTAAGGCAGCCTCACCATATGATCGATGCGCCTCAGTTGCAGATTTCTTTAAATTGAAGAAGTAAATAAAAGTTCCCGCAAATGACGCTTATTCGGCTCAAAACTCGACACTTTCGCACACAAAAGAATGTATTATACTGATAAAAATTCACTAATATTTTAAGGTTATGCTGTTGACAGATGTCCAACCTTACGATAATGGTGTTTTACATCTGACAATTAACCATAACTTACTGGTGGCGCCAACTTTTGTCAAACGGCGGAAACTTATTTGTACACCTAATAAATAAATGAACAGTTATTTAAAAAAAGGTATTATTGTAATACAGATTACAGAGACGCACATGTTTAATAATGTGACATTAACTGTACGTTGCCATATCTTAACAATTCTCGAGAAAATAGCTACGTCAATGTGCAGGTATCTGGAAAGTGCAATAATCACTGTAGGGACAATAAAGTTTTGAGATAATTCATGCGCGGGTGGGTTAAGATATTAAATAAGTGAGATGGGCGCACACCTCGCGGAGGCAGGGCTTGGCAGCTAAGGGGTTAAATGACAAATTGATGCGCCGTTAAATTGGAGGGCGAGGCATTGCAGGTAGATGCAGTCGGAGATACACACTCGTAATTTCTAGGTACACCCGGGCCGCTCGAGCGGGCCCCGCCGAATTTGCGTTGCCCCGGGCCGCGATCGTTGTACGTCGCAGTTTCTAAATTAGGTTCAACTCGCGCTGATTGAACACCGGCGCGCGGAGAGCGAGAGCGAGTCCCTCGGCCGATCTCTCTCGCGGGTGGACCGATCGACGATTTATCGCGGCCCGATCGACGATTATTAAAGTCAAGTGCGCCCGAGATCATGCTCGTAACATTCGGCCGCGCCGATTTGCATGTTACTAACCACCCACCTTGTTTGTACGCTCGCCACGCTTGGTCTTCGAGCTGCCTAACGTTGATTTATCATTTTGCACACGTGCAGTATTTAACAGTCGTCCTTTTATTATATATATATATATATACACTGAAAGAAAGGCTTGGTTATAAAAATCTAAGATTGGTTAATGTTACCAAGTACCTTGGTGAAATAGTTTCAACTAAACGTATAATAAGTATTACATAATTTAGTTGACTCGACTAAACAAAATTTGCTCTTTTATAATTATTACAAATGTTTATAGTTATTAGAAAAGATTTTGTCATTATTATTATAATCGATAATAATAATCAAATACTTCAAAAGAAAGTATATCAAATGCATCTCACAAGTTTACCAAGAATTTTTTTTTCAGTGTATATTTTATTATATACGCTTGTTTATTGGTGTATTTATTAGAAAATAATTGCTGCGCGATTTTGCAAAATTAACTGCTTCCTTTTCATTTTCTTTGCTTAAAAATCTTATATTTACTTTGTAATAGTAGATCTCTACAAAGTATAGATTTGAATTAACTATAACTTTGATCTGAAAATGATACGAATAGAAGAAAGCTTTTGGATTTTTTTATAAAGTATGGAAATTTGGTTATCGTACTAGCTTGTTTATGCAGATTAAGTAAATCAAGGATAATCATGTCCGTCAGCACTTTAATAATTTTCATTGATCATTTACTTGTACGGGAGACTTTATCGCCGTTCGATCGGCGATTATTGAAATCAAGTACGCGAGCACCTTGAAAATTACCCTGCTACATGTTGTTAAATTACGTACTAAACTGCGTGAGATTTTGCAAGTACAAAAATATCCGGTGCAAAAAAGAAAAGACAGGTTTTCATATTTTACTTAAATTAATATTCCTCAAGTGCAGCGCACCGGCGCCGGCGTTATGTAACACGGATATTTACCACCAGTATAAGTGAATTGTTTATCGTATAAATCAGTGGCTTATAAAGATGAACAACATAAGAAAGGATAAAATTTTTCCTTATATAAAGTAATACTGACAATATAATAATAATAATAATAAACTAGCGTGAATGAATAAGTTTAATATAATTAGAGTAAAATTTTTTATATTTCAATTTTATATTATATAATTTTATATATATATATATATATATTTAATTTTGTTTAAAATAACATTTAAAAAATTTAGTTTTTTAAAATCTTTTTAGAATCTCTCCTTGATTTACTTAATTAATGTCTTTATCGCGATTTCCCACTTTCGTGACGATATGTAATAGGACGATGCTTGTCGGTATATGCTCTTGAAATTCCAACATTATCGAGAAACGCGGTTTTTCGCAGTTTCTTCATTTTATATCGCGTATCGGAGATGCGTAAAGATACGTGGAAAATTACGGCACTTTTGCTTTTCAAGGAGCGGCTAAGAATAGCGATCCGTAGAACGAGTTGATCCCATTCAATTCATGCGTTAAAACCAATGGAAACCGCGTTATACCGAGTGTAAAATGACATCTGGACAGAGGCGACGACACATTGGCTTCGTGAAACGCAGCCGGTCCCATCATCGTGATGTTCTTAGGGTCAGTGATGTCGGTTAATCCTAATTACGGTTAACTAAACGTTCCGTGTGTACAGGGTGTCTCACGTTCACCTTCTTTTATCTACTACTTTTTGCTTTTAGAGGAGAAGCGCTTTCGAAAAGCTTCGAAAAAGTTTTAATAATTATCGATCTTTTCACAACGATAACTAAATATATACTTGATTTATCTTGTAGGAAAAATCATCACAAATAGTGTACAATATCTTTGTAAGAAAGACAAGAACTCCATTTTTTAGATTAGACAAATAATAAATATTGATGGTTTGATGGATGGTTCCAATATGTTTTTAAATAATTTGTGGACGCAATTGTTCAATTGCACCTAAAATGAATTAACGCATAAGCGGTATCGTTAATTCTTTGGCCGGCCTGTACGCGCCTTAATGTGTTCGGCGAATTCATCGTGGGTATCCTTTATCCCATCAACGCGCGAAAGCAAAAAGCGCAAATAAAGCGAGCGAAGCGGATGATCGTCGATGACACTTTCTCTCGCAGCAAGTGATTCAGAATCACGGGGTGGAAATTAATGGGCGACAATAAGATAATTGGCATGCGTATACGATAAATCAGCATTTGAAGAAATATATTGTTTAAGGAACTCGGATTAGAGGAAAGAGCTTTCTGCTAACCTTGGATTACCGGAGGTAAAAAAATCTATCTAAATGTAATTCTAGTATCATATACGCCGAACAGTGTATCGTAATGGTATCGCGAATTATTGTAATTAAGAAATTGCGTGCCTATCTTTCTTTTTACTTGCAAAAAAGAGCAAATCTCACGATAAACGTGAATTGATAATATTTAATGTACAAGCTACTGCTTTTTCATAAATAAAACGAAGACAAAGTTGGAGAGTAAGCGCATACTTGGGTACTCTTCCAAGTCAGATATTCTCGCGTCAGATACCATGGGATGTTTCCATGGTATTCCTTGAGATACAAACAACCTCTTATCTATCGGAATGCAGTATGAATTTCCCGCACTTCTGTATTTTGCACGCTTTTGAATTAATTTTAGATAAACCCGAGCGATACGCGCAAAGAAGGATCTAATTAAGGACGAAGTGAATCACGGGTACTCGATTCATCGAGGATCTCGTGCCGGAATCGTATTCCAATTATTTACAAGTGTTTTATAGCTATCATTTGCGTGCGCGCCATCTCTATCTCTATTTGTTTTCTGTCGTAATGTATAAAATTTTAAAACGGTATACTTCTAGAATATATAAAACTCTATAAATTTAAAAATTTTGACATTTATGTCATATAATGAATTCTCTCTGTTATTCTTTGTCAATTGCGACTTCTAATTAATTTTTAAAATTATATTTTGATATACTTTCTTAATTGTTGATAAATTATTATTAAACAAATATAAATATGAAAGAAAGTCCATATCGGTCGCGGCGGATCTTGGTGCCTAATAATAACACAGGACCACAAAAAGAAATTTGTGGAAATCAACTGGGATCAGAGTAGGTGATTCTTATAGATTTTGGGTCGCAAAAAACAATGCCGCTGGCCAAATTGCTCTATCACGTCACAATTTTGAGTTAATTGCAGTTAAAGTTGCAAAAAGGGCTATTTTAGTGAATTTTGGCATATTATAACTACAGTATGTGACATGTTGGAGAAGTTTTATTACAATCAAAATTAAGCCCATTGTTAGGACTTTTAACCCTTAAAAGGAAATTGTTGTGTCGGTTATGGTTAAAAATTTAAAGTGATTTAATATCATATTTTTGCAATTTACAAAAAACTTAGACGTGGTGGACAAAAACGGCCAACGGATTCGACTTCAGCGACCCAAAATACGTATAGTACATGTGGTCTAGTTTGTGTCAAAAAAAAATTTGTGGTCCTGTGTAATTATTTTGTAAATTTTCTTACTCATGCGAAATTATTATTAATTTTATACATCGAAACGTGTGAAAAATCTCTACCTTTTATTTTTTTATGTACAGAGGAGTTGAATTTGTCTCAGGATCTGAGAGAGCACCTTTTATCATTTACGTTAAAAAATCATGTTTTCGTTTCTGGATTAAGGTGTGATAGTTCCTGAATAAGATAGGACGGGAAAAACAGTAGGGGGGAACATACACGATCTCGAATATTAGTGAAAGTTATGTGTTTGGACAGGGGAGGATGCTATGCTCCCCATGATATGATAGGATCGTAAAGTGCCTCGACATTGGTCCGCATGCTTTGCCACGGAAGATGATATTAAAATGCAAAATTACTATCTCGTGTAAGATCTACCCTCGATGAAAGTCGCTATCGTCTACCTGCTTTAATCTCTCGCGTCTGAATATGTTTTTTTTATCAGATGAGGAAACCCGCATGAAAATCGCTGATATCAGCAAGGAAATTCCTCACAAGCAATACTGAGAAAAACTTAACTAAGTAATTTAAACAAACAATGAAGTTTAGAGTTGGAAGAAAAATCAGTAATTAAGAATAATAAAAAGTATAGTTACTAATCAATAATTCAATTTATTAATGTAATTACACGAATAAGAAATTAATAGCGATTTTAATGTTAATTTTGATCCAACAATATGTAGAAAGTGAATAACAGCCTTAAGAACGGTTTTGCTGAAGCATCTAAAAATTTAACCACATATACAGATCTGAAAATAATCATGTTGGACTATCCAAAATAATTATATAGAACGCTCAAGCATGATGACAATGATGCAAAAAGTTTTGACATCCTAGCAAACAACTTGAGCGCCCTACATAATTATTTTGGATGGTCCAACGTAATTATTTTCTGATCTGTATCTGACTAAATTTTTAGATACTTCAGCAAAACCGTTCTTTCCGTGTGCATATGTAATTTAATTGCACATGATTACAGAACAGTGTTCGAATTAAAATATGTTATGCACATTTTTCGACGAAAGCGAAATAATGGGCGTTTCGTAAATCTAGACATCCATAATGGATCTTTGTCGTTCGAATGCCGTTGACATTGATTTAAAATGCAAGCCTGTCGCGACACTTAATGTCGATGCCGTGTTTGATAGATTATTTTACTGGTAAGCTTCTTAGCACGTTCGGTCGCATGTTCGATTTCCGAGAATGTCAAGATATGTCATCGGCAAGCCACCCTAAGTACGCTACACGGATAGCGGTCGTGCTAAAATAATAATACTAAATGTGCTAAAAAATCGTGTTAAAAAATAATAATAAATGAAGTAATCAAGTCCTTCTTCCTAACAACAATTGTATAAATCATTTCTTTGTAACGTACAAGATAAAACCAATCTTTTTGAAGCACTTCCGTAAATTTATTGAAGTATTTGGAGTATTCCTGCACGGAAAGAACGGTTTTGCTGAAGTATCTAAAAATTTAGTCAGATGCAAATCAGAAAATAATTATGTTGTACCATCCAAAATAATTAATAGGACGCTCAAGCCGTTTGCTAGGATGTCAAAACTTTTTGCAGCATTGTTATTATGCTTGAGCATCCTACATAATTATTTTGGATAGTCCAACATAATTATTTTCAGATCTGAATCTGGCTAAATTTTTAGATACTTCAGCAAAATCGTTCTTTCCGTGTATAAATGTTAAAAGTGCAAGAAGGCCTTAGTACACGTAATAACTTTCGCATATTCGCCGTGATAATTTTGATTATTCGCTTTTGAATGATACTCGCCAAGCGAAAGGGCGGCTTTCCCTTTCGCAGATAGCCCCTCAAGCAGAACAAGCGGATCTTCCCGCGTACAGACCGTCCGTTCGTTGCCGGGCTTCCTTCCCATCCCGCAGGCTTGCTGCCACGGTGCCGAAACTCGGTCGGGCTCATTGAGCCGCGGCGCATGTAAATTTATTCCATTGAGGTGTGGTGGCCGCGTGTAAATCGCACATGGACAGCGCTGCCCTGCCGCCTCCGCGTATGTTACGTACCCGCCCGGTCGGTCGCATCCACCGTCGTCGTCCCTCCTGGTCCTCGCCGATGGTGAACGCTGCGGGTCACTTTTGTTCTCTCGCGCGCGTCTCACCGAGACGAGAAGGAATAATTTCGATAGGTCGGCAGGGTGAGTGAGGTGCGAGAGAGGCGCGGTGAAGCTTTGCGTGTCCCGTCACGTCTCTCGGGGAATTCGACGCCCTTTTATTCGTTCTCTTCGGCGTTGGCTCGCGACGGCATGGCACTCGCGCTCGCTCGCACGCTCAGGAAGAAACCGCACTTGGGTGGCGCACGCGAGGTCGAGAGGATCGAGATACTCTTTGTTCATTGCACCGCGGTCTTGCGGCAGCGTGGGTTATTAACGTAACAATTGAGCGGCCTGAATGCGGGGCAGTTAACGGGGTTACGTTTAACGTGGGGCGGCTGCTGAATCCTGTCTTATGAAATTAGAGGACCGGTAACATTAAATTACTGGGGGATTCAACATATTTGACTGACATCTCTCGTGCTAATGGAATCGACCGGAAATTATTTTAGACAGCGACTGGAGGTGATTAGGAGAACGTCAGGAGTCTTTTGTTTTTAACTGCATTTTATTTTTATTATAAGCTTAAAAATGTTGCTGATAAAATATACATAAAAAAGAGGTAGGATATTTATTAAAAGTAATCATCGTGTTCTGATTACTTCTTAAATCACAGCCCGTAAGCTATTGGAATCGTCATGACAATCGATGTACGTTACTGCCATAATACCCATTTGCTGGCACGTAGTAATTATTACAATCAAGATACTCGCGGACAAACTCAATCATCCGCGTGCTCACCCACCTAGACCATTCTTAACCACCCGGAAGCGAGTAACGTATTTTTACCTCTATTCTCCTTCCACATTAGTTATAATTATATACAGGGTGTTCCAAGTGTTGCGTCCTTTCTTTCTACAATAGATATATTTAAGTAACAGAAGAACACATTTGCTTATCTCAAAGAAAAATATTCTTTCTATTTCATTATGTCAAATAATATAATCATAAAATTGATATTGTCTATTAATGATAAGTTGTCCCATGACATTTTATTCCAAGAGGACACTGCTTTTTTAATTAATATAATTAACTTAATTTATTCTAGGGTTTTTCTACTTCTTTAAAAACTATTAGAGGGAAGTGTACTTCTTTGTGATCCTTCCCATGAGAAAATGCGCAATATCCGAGACACCTCGTATACAAGTAGCCTCCGAGCGAGGAAGATCTTCAATATCGCAATCGTGAGCAGTGAAGATGGTGTTAATGCGGACCCCCGTGGTTAACGCGGACCCCGCCGGGGTAATGCTTCGGCGAGGCACTGAAATCCGGTTCAGTGGCTTCTTTGTACGTAACTCCTGCCATTTTATATCGTTTTTATTAAACTTTTAGAGGACGAGATAGTAATGCGGCAGCTCCCCCGCCGCGATGACACGTCCACCCCCGTACCATATGTAACTTTCGATCGCGATTTTCATCCGAATTCCTACGAGCACGATGAATCTTACCAAAGATCGCAATTTAATAATGTAAATTACACATATGTTTAAAGATATTCAATAATTCTGCTATAGTTATTTATCTTCATACACTGAGAGAAAAATGTATGATATTTGGGACTATAGTAACATAGTAAATGATTATTAATTGGGAATATCATTTTTATAGTAAGCGTTACTATTTATGTTGGTAACAATTACGATATAGGCATAGTATAAGTGACCCGATTTTGAAGAGTAAAAATATAATAAGATAGAATATATGGAATAATAAAAGTAATTAACCATTTTATATAGTCTGTACAATTGGAATATTTGGCAAATATTAATAAGGTAACTACATTTTCATAGTATGCTTTACTATACACATGGTAATAATAACAATAATTTATGTCATAGTGATGATGACTATAAATCTGTGTTTACCCTGCTATATTTTGCATGTAAATGAACTATAAAAATATGTTTGAGGCCGAAACTAACTATAAAATACAGTGAGATTATTGTTATTCCAACCATTTTTTTTTCTCAGTGTATATGGCTATAGCTATATATATATATATATATATATATATATATATATATATAATAGTTATAGCTATATAGTTATCATATATAGTTATTACATATAGTTATAGCTATATTTTTTCATATGTAGTTATAAATCTTCATATATGTCTTCGTATATAGCTTCATATATATAGCTATAGTTATGTATTAAATCAATATATAACTTCGTTCATTTTGAATGAAGAAATTGTTATCTTATAAGTATCTCAAATATTCTGAAAATCTAGCTCTTCGAGATTTTCTTTAATTTGATGCATCCTGCTATTTTGCTGGGCGACGAACTTCTTCCTCTTCATTTAGACTGAAGGCAAGAGGAGAGCTTTAGCGAAGACTGTATCATATCGATATTTCACATCGGCGCTCTTCATTGTTACTTCATTTTAGGCACACGTCGCGTTTACGTGTCACGCGCGGTAGATAACATCTCGTAGCGCGCGCTGGCACCAAAGTCATTAGCCGAGAGGAGGTGTTATCCTCTTTTATTTTTCTTTTCTCCGCGGGCGTTTATCGTGCAGACGTCGCATACCGGCCACAGAAGACATTGGTAGCCGGGGGAGTTTCCCCCCGCGCAACAATGTTCGTCGTCGAGTTATAGTCGGGGGAAGCCGAGTAGTTTCTCTTTCTCTCGGTCTCTCCCTTTATCTCGCAGCAACCTCATGCGCCTCGCGACTTTTCTCGCCGTCTTTGATTTTTCTTCGTCGTCTCTTCCGCCGGTTATCTGAGGTCACGGTATACACGTCGCTTCCAGGCGAGAGCGGCTAAGGTCCGGCGCGCAGTCCAGACCGTTAGCAAGGCATAAAATCTGACACCGCAATTCGAGATGCTGTCCGTCGCGGCGAGATCGGTGACGAGGTGTAAGTGGGGAAAAACGAGCAGAAACAGAAAGAAAACCGGGGATTCGTGGCATTTGGATCTTCATGTACTGGCCTCCGTTCTCGCGCGCCGGAAGTGGCGGGTCACCACGCGGATCTGCCGATGAAATCCGAGATGTTGATGGGTTCTCGGATACATGGCTGCCCGCGCATGTAGATCCGGCGGCTCGATAGAAGAAATTTATTGATACTGCTCGGGAGCTGAAGATATATCGCGCGACCCACTTGAGATTAAACTAGTTTACTAATAGGACGCAGCCACGATGGCACGTCTATAATGCGATATTTATTACGTCGGAATCACGTAGCTAGTATCTTTATGTAGCTAATGAGAAAGTTTTTAGCAAACAATTTTATAATCTTTTCATGAAATTTCATAAAATTTTTCTTTGTGAGATATTCATAAAAATAAATGTTTTTCATTGTTTTTTACTTGTTCTATATGTATTACATTATGAAATATGGAAACGTTCTTTGCATTTATTATCATAGCAGTTTCCACTTTTGCGATTATTAAAATTTGTAGTATATATAGAGTAATAACGAAAAATATATGTCATAAAAATTGCAATAATTATAAAATTGAACTTGTTAGTAAAAAATCGAATATATCAAAACTGGTAAGATAAGTTGAAAATGTATATAGTAAAAGTAATAGATAGATAGTTAGGTAGAGAAAAGATTTAGACGTTTTCCTAATAATTATTAACAAGAAACGATAGAAGTTTTAACATTATAGCAATATTTACACAGATTAAATAAAATAAAACAATAGCAATTAGTACATGTAAAAATTACATCGAAATATTAATAAAAAATGATAGTAATAATAGCGGTAATAATGTTGCTGTCGATAGCGACGATAAAAAAGTGAAAGTAATAACTGAAGAAATCGGAATTTAAAAAATTAAAGGGGCGATGGCCATAAATACCGTAATGAGAAAGGAAAAATAGTTCTAGGCATCTATCTCATAATATATGACGTACTATCGTGAATATAAGCGACATAAAAGCGGATAATGAAGATGATTAAACCGCTTAGTAAGCAGTTGCCTGCCAGAAAGACATTGCAGACTGCATTACGTAATGTTCGACAGCAGCAAAATATTAAGAAGGTACTTATCATTGGTGAAAAGTAGAAAAATCGCAATTAATAAAGAATTAATGAGTTGCAATCGCTACTGATAATATAGTATAAAGCATACCAGTATCCATAATTTAGTATGCATATAACGTGTTTAAGATTTTATCACTACAATTTTTGTTCTTGGAGACCAACAACTTTGATTAAATGTCATAATCTCATAAACGCAAGAGAATGTCTTCAGCACAAGTTTATTCATCCGCATTCTGCATTATTTTAAGAAATTAAGAGATTAGGAAGAAAAAGATAAGTCAGTAGTATCAATTATACAAAATTAGGCAAGTTTGAGATTAGTTATGTATCTCTTTATTTTACCCGCATGAAGTTAGCCCCCCAACATTAAAAAGAATTAACTTTCTGTAGCTCATTTGATTGCTTATCGTTTGCACCTTTCGAATTTTCGTATGCACACTTCTAATAAAAAATTTTTACGAAAATTTGAAATGTGCATACATGAGCAAACGATGAGCAATCGAATGAGCTACAGAAAGTTAATTTTTTTTATGTTGGGGGGCTAACTTTATGCGGTCTTTATTTTATATCATCGTTTATGAAATTTTGTCACTACAGAAAAGATTAATACGCTAAAGTTACGTATCTTAAATATAACAACTTACATAATAATCTCCTTAAACTAAATAAAAAGTTATAAGAAAAATTTCTTATATTATAAAAAATATATTATATTTTGCATAATTTTTTATACGAAAAATAAGAAAAAATTTTTCTTTAAGATTTCTAGATAAGATAAAATTAAAAATTTTATTAATTGGCATTCATTGTTAAATGTAATTAAGTTGCAGAGCGAAAGAATTTATTTGGATGTTTAAAAAATCTATTCAGATATTTTCGAGAAAACGATTCTCTCTCTCTCTCTCTCTCTCTCTCTCTCTCTCTCTCTCTCTATCTCTTTCCTTGAAGAAACTAAATTCCCGTTAAAAGAATCATCAAGAAGATATAAGTGTTCGCGTCAAGATAGAAACTAACTTTAAAGTGAGAGTAAGTGAGTACTTCGGATTCCAATCTCTTCGCAGTAGATCCAATCGATAGGAGATTGACCGACAAATAGGATATTAACCGAGAGCAGGCGCGTGCAAACGCGCCGACTTACAGATGCATTTGAGCATCCAGCGCCGTCGGAATTCACGCAGATGCTTATCTGATCGCTTTTGCGTTTTGCCACCGCGTGTATACGAGCGGATCCGCGTGGATCCTGTAAGCATGTAAACACGCGCATACGCTGAATGCACGTGTACATAGATGCAGTCCTGTAAGTATATAAATATCTGCGCAATATGTACTTATATATAATACCGGTTCCCCCCTGGTATTCGTACACGCGACGGCGGAACGCGACTTTTATAGTTATCTGGATTTTTGAACCCGCGACCGATCGGAGGATGATATCTTCGTTAACAGGAACTATCGAGTTTATTTATGACACGTCCCGATTCAACGAGTTCGGACGCACAATTAGGAGTGAAAGAAAGTACTGCGGCGACAGATTTCACGGTCATTCTGATGCCGAGATTGCAAATCTAGTAAGCGATTTTATGAACTACGAATATACTCAACGTTACATCTCAAACTTGACTGAAAGCTGAAAGAATGTGGGGTAGATAAGCCCCTCGGTCAATATAACTCCAAACCAAATCTAGATAGAAGACATTTATGAATTTTCGATGATTTAAGATAGGGAGGATTTCCTGGAAGGCAGTACATTATATTTAATTTAGTCTCTTGTCTCTCACCGCGGGTCTTCCACCTCATAAAGTTGCTCTGCGTGGCCTATTTCCGGCGTGGCTGTATGTCCACGCCGCTGTTAAAAGTATCTTCCATGCATGTTACTATACAGGGTGTCCCAGACTTACCGTATCACCTGTTAATGGCAGGTTCCTGAGATCATTTGAAGACAAAAATCCTAATACCAAAATGTTGAGGCTGCTATAGTTTTTAAACGGGAAAGGTTCAAAGTTTACCAATCGGCTTGTCAAAATTTCGCGCGCTCAGGAACGTCGCATGTCGAAAGAGCCCTTCCACAACACTTTACACACTCAGCTCGACAGAAATATTTGAAATTATTATTCACTTTATTTCTTTGTACACTGTTCTCTCATTACATGAGAAACGTTATTTGTCCGCAACACGCTTCACATAAATGCTTTGCGGTTCGACACACGTCGCATTTCCGTACGACAATTTAGAAACTATTATCATTCGATATTTGTCAGTTTTGCGAACAGTGTACAAAGAAATAAAGTGAATAATAATTTCAAGTGTTGTGGAAAAGCTCTCTCGACATGCGACGTTCCTGAGCGCGCGAAATTTTGACAAGCCTATTGGTGAACTTTAAACCTTTTTCGTTTAAAAACTATAGCAGCCTCAACATTTTGGTATTAGAATTTTTGTCTTCAAATAATTTCAGGAACCTGCCATTAACAGGTGATACGGTAAGTCTGGGACATCCTGTATACTCGAGACACATAAAATCAAGATCAATCGAATAGAACGCAAATGCTTAAGATCTACCAATCAGTAATAAGTTATGATACGATTAATTGAAAACGTATAATTTATTAACATATATTTTTTTAAAGAAATACAATATTTATAATTTTTTCTAATCGTTATTGAAGAAGTTTAATTCTTTACTAGGTCATCTTAACATTTTATTTTTCGAACAATTAAACTTTTATAGAAAATTATTAAAAGTAAATTATTAAAATACTTTTATAATAAATTACTAAGATATAAAGAAATTACGCCAAGTAAATATCATTTGTCTTATATAACTTAAAGAGTATTACTTAAAAAACACAACAAATTTATATTGTGAAATGTTTTGCATCAAATTAATATTATTTAGCTTATCAGGCACGCACTTAGCGGTGCAGAACAAGAACAGCGAGATTCTTTGCGTTATTAATTAACGCAATTATAAATTAAATGGATTAAGAATAAAGCAACTGTTGCGCGATAATGTATGCACGCACAGTTATAAATACGTATCTCTATCTCTCGTTGAGAGATTTTACGGGAGGATGAATTAAAGCGTATTTTCTATCTCTGTCCCGACGACTTAATGGCCTCTCGTAAATACTTGCTCATTAGTTGATAATTAAATACGAGGACGTCAGAGGCTGCGGAAATCGCGAAAGCGCAGCTCGTGCACAGTCTCGACACTTGCGTAACTCCTTTGAATCGTCAAGTCGATGCACTTGTTGTAGGATCGAGAACAATGCACTCGGATTACTCGGCCGTCAGTAGTTCCAGAAGTGATACCAAGCGTGAGTCGGAAACGACTATTACACGGAAACAATGTTCGATTGTGAACATCGACGACGCAGGAAGGCATATTACGCCTAATAATACTTTTCGATTTTCCGCGGGAATCGGCACGACAACGGGGTCAGAATAGCGTGGTTGCAAAAGAATAATAGTCTGATGAAAAAATAATGATGACGTATATAAACGATGGTTTAATAGTCCATATTAAAGCAAAGTCATTTTCTTAAGCACGCTTGCATGGTAATTTATGATAGGCATTTATCATATTTCTAATAGAAGAATTTTATTTTATGTAGAAAAGCGAAAATATCTCTCTCTCTCTCTCTCTCTCTCAAACAATTTAAAACTTAAATGTAAAAAGGAGGAATCCGCATTTGTTACTAAAAAATAGTTTATGTAAAGAAATGTATAACAGCAGCTTATTTTTTCGTGTTTCTTTATTGTCACTTTGTTATTCACAAATATTTAGAAGCGCATACAAATCTTCCTGCGAAATCAGTTTTAAATTCTCTGGCGAAAAAGGACTTGTGTAAGACAACTCACTTTCGTAAATAGAAATAAATTTGCTGATTTCACTCTGTCTCTATAGTTAGGCATTCATGTCTTAACATATATTTCAAATCAATCTTTTTGAAATAGATTAATCTAATGGGCATAATTCTGAAATATTAATACGTATGACGTGTATTGTGATCTGTGTGATAATTAAATATCTTTCATCATTTCTGGAATTTAATTTCTGGAATATTGAATTTTTTTACCAACGCTTGCATGAATTATAGTCATCGATGTTACGTCATACTTCGCTATTTTGTATAATTCTTTCTAAAATAGGCTCACAATCATAAAAAAGTGTTTTTGCACGTATATCAAGTGTCTTCGCAATTAAAATGACTTCCATAATTTAACATTAATTCCTGAAATTTGATCCTTTACCGATATTTCTATATGAATCTATAAAATCGTGCATCGTTATCTTGTACCGATCTTCTCTTCCTTTCCTTTTTAAAAAATGGATTTCGCGCAATTTTAAATATTCACGCGCATATCAGACGTCTCCATAATTAACCATCTTTAATTAAGTATTGTACGATCGTTTCTGGAATACCTTCCATGTATGTTATGATACGTCGCGGCGATGTGTCACGAATATCAATATAGTTTTATATCGACTTTTTTCAGAATGGATCAGTTCCGTCTAAAGTTTCGCGCGGACGTTCTCCTTTGCTCATCAAAGCACGCAGCTGATTATCGTAACGATCGTCGTGAGTGCTCTCTCTTCCCGATGGCGCATCGTCGGCGAGCAAGTTACCGCCATCGTATTTCGTACGAATTGCACGTACGCCAAGTTCCATATAGATAACAAGGAAATAGGAACCAATACCTTCGATATACTGGATGTTTTAACCACGCGTATCTCATCTCTGTAAGAGAGATGAGTTTTGTTTCTGTTATCGGAGCCAATACAAAACGGCCCTGTAGCTTTAAAACTTGCCTTTGATAAAAAAGAAGAATCCCGGTACAGGGACCATAACTTCCTGTCTATTGAAATCAATAGCTATTTAACTATTTTTCAGACCAAGACCACTATTTTTGTGTAGAAATATAAGCCGGACGTATTTCTTCATTTTCTTCAGTATCTTTCAATATTGTTATCGGTATAAAACAATACTGTTGCCTTAAAACCTCTGATAAAAAGGAAGAATAGTCTTGTCCTGGCTACAAGGTTCTATATTGAAATTAGTAGCAAATGGTGTAAGAACATTTTTATGTAGAAACGTTATACGCGAGACTCAAGAGTGTGTAGAAAAGCATCAATTTATATAGAGAGCATCGTATTAATTTTATGTGCATATATTTCTTCATTTTCTTAAGTATCTTCGATACTGTTATCGGTATAAAACGACCCTGTTGCCTTAAAACTTTGATGAAAAGAAGGAACAGCCCTGTCCCAGCCATAATGTTCTGTACATTGGAATCAGTAGCAAATGGTGTAAGGATTATTTTTGCGTAGAAACATTACACGCGAGGCTCAAAAGTGTGCAGAATAGCATCAATTTATATCGAGAGCATCGTATATTAATTCTATGTTGCACATATTTCTTCATTTTCTTCTGCGGCGATCGCACACGTTATATCGACTGAATGCAGAACGTGTTCCATCGGACATTAACTGCACCTCGGTGATGGACAAGATAGTCAAGTGGCGGCTGTCTGTCACGTGCGGACGTCGCTAAGATGATGATCATTAATCGTTCACGCAGGTCGTACTTCTAACGCTTATACGTGCGCTAGATAATGACTCTTCTTTTGCTCTACCGAGTTCTAGCAGGTGGCTCGTCTATGAAGTACTCATCCGTATCGCCGACCAATGATCGAGTTTTTACGAGGGCCGTTACGAGACACCGACAACGTTCGCGCGAACCGTATCGTGATCGTTGCCGTATAATCTCGCTGTCGCAAATATAATGCCTATCTCGCTAGACGCGGATACACGCTGATTAAACTCTTTTAGCATCCAGATTATTTATTAAGAGAAAAATTGTGATTTTTATGAATCTCTCTCTCTCTCTCTCTCTCTCTCTCTCTCTCTCTCTCTCTCTCTCTCTCTCTTGTTCTCGCTCTCTCTATCTTGTTGGAACACTAAAAGTTTCTAAATAAACCAACCTTAATATTTCTTTTCGTAGAAGTTT
>NJRP01000008.1:1797371-1900499 GCA_003063835.1 Aphaenogaster floridana
AAATGCTGTTGCTTCAATTAAACGTCTACGTCACGGGCTGCCACAAACATAAATAGTTCATTCAATTGTATTATGATTGGACCAAATATTTACATTATTAAAAGAATAATCTAGATATTTGGTCCAATTATAATACAATTGAATGAACTATTTATGTTTGTGGCAGCCCGTGACGTAACGTTTAATTGAAGCAATAGCATTTTTTTCAGTGTGTACACTGAGAAAAAAGTACTTAAAGAATAATTTCTATAAAATAAGATTTATTTAAATACGGCGAAATAAAATTTTATTTCTAGCAAATGAATCATCTAATGAGAAAAATTAGGTACATTTCACAGAAAAATGTATTTATATAAATATTTACCTATGATGACGGAATATACATTTCTTTGAAATATACTTAATTTTTCTCATTAGATGGTTCATTTGCTAGAAATAAAATTTCATTTTGCCGTATTTAAATAAATCGTATTTCATAGAAATTAATTTTCAAGTACTTTTTTCTCAGTGTAGTTTTCGAAAAGATAGAGATAAGAGTCGGCGTGTGGCCACGTCCCAGTTGGTCGCGTGAGAGTTAAAGAATCCATGCGTGAAATCATAGTCTGCGGTTTACCTTCCTCTAAAGCGTCGCGAATCCCGAGAGAGTTAATAAAACCGCGCGCGGCTGTTGTTGGAGGACATCGCGGACAGTCGGACGGTAATTACGAGGCGCGACGGGACAGTCGGAACGGACGCGAAGTCATTCTTCTTGATCTCGCCCGTGGGGGAGGCGGCAGGCCATCCATCATCGTAGCGCCGTGTCTCCCGAGCCTATCTGCCGATAGGCTGTCCCGGGATTTACACGCGGCGCGAACAGGAACGCCGGGGATCGAGATCCCTATCGGGATCTATCCATCGGGGCGAACGGGCGGATGTGCATTCGAGTGTTCTTAAGTGGCTCTTGACCTCGCACTTCCATCGTTCTACATGGTCGCGTATGCTCGTTTAGCCGCGGCAGCGCCTAAGCCTTCATTGGCGATAACGTCACCCTTCGGAACTCCGAAGTCTAAGAGAAGTAGACGTGGTTTCTTGTTCATTCACCGCTGACGGCCCGAAAAGTGGATTGCGGCAGCAGCGGTAGCTGGCGGAGTGGAACGTGACGATTTCGAGGAAATATCGCATAATAACGGCGTGTGTCGTTTCTTGGTTGTTCCTCGGTCGGTTTCGATTGTCAAAGGGAAAAACGATGGGATACTTTCACGAGCGCAGGATCAGTAGGAGAAATCAGTGAGATTCGACAGATCAATTTGGTTTCATGAATTTATTTCATGAATAATATTCGTTGATATCTCGGTCAATAAACTTTTCATGTATAATTGTAATTCTACGGATTTAAAAATAGATTACTTGCACGCAATTTTATTGTACACGGAAAGAACGGTTTTGCTGAAGTATCTAAAAATTTGGTCAGATACAGATCTGAAAATAATTTTGTTAGACCATCAAAAGTAACTACGTGAGACGCTCAAACATTATGATAATGCTACAAAAAGTTTTGATATTCCAGCAACTATTTTGGGCGTCCTACATAATTATTTTGATGGCCCAACAAAATTATTTTAAGATTTGTATCTGGCCAAATTTTTAGATATTTCAACAAACCATTCTTTCCGTGTAAGCTTATTACAAACATTACTAATAATTTAATGGCGTAATTCTAGTATAAGGAATTGCTACACTGAGGAAAAAGTATTTAGAAATTTATTTCTGTGAAATAAGTTTTATTTAAGTACGGCGAAATGAAATTTTATTTCTAGCAAATGAACCATCTAATGTATCATAGCTAAATTTAGCTATGATGACAGAATATACATTTCTGTGAAATACATTTAATTTTTTTCATTAGATGGTTCATTTTCTAGAAATAAAATTTCATTTCGCCGTATTTAAATAAATCTTATTTTATAGAAATAAATTTTTAAGTACTTTTTTCTCAGTGTACGTAATAGCCGATTTATCAGAGATTTATCATAGATATTACAAGCAGCTAATTGATATTTACATCTATTTTATCTAATATGATGCATTATCTTCTTCATATACTTAATTCAGATGTGTAGATTAGTGACACGATAAAACGATAAGGAAAATAAATTTTTAATTCTTGAATCGTACATCTTGCAGCATAATTGCATCGTTAATTGCTGATTACACGATGAGGAGTCCGGTTATAAGACCTGATTATCTCATCAATCTAACTTGTTATTTCGTCCATAATTTAAATTTACATTTATCGGAATGCTAAGCATTTATTGATATTTTATTAATCCTTTATTTATTGCACCGTCAAATGCATCGTAAAATTAGACATGGATAATCATTAGATTATCACGCAGATTATAGACGTCATTCGACGATCGATTTAAACTGATAAGATCGGATCGATAGAACCCCTCCATCCTAAGATAAGACTCGGTGCTGTTAATTAATATTCCAAACTTCAAAGATAGAGAGATTGCTATATAAGCGCCGGTTATTGACACTCGCATCGACAGCACACACGTTTGTCATCTATCGGGTAATGTCGAGCTAGCAGAGAAACATCTGTTGCCACACATTAACGAATTGACACGTATATAAAATGTACAGACGCATGTGTGCATATAATGACCAGTAATCATATCATGCGCGAAATAGTACTACGTTTAGGCAAAAGTTCAGACTGATTTACACGTTTCGTTATCGATAATGTATTTAATGGCCATTTCTACCAATGCAGATTAACTTTAATCTCAGTTTAATTCACTCTTCATCTTTTTCTAGTTCTAAGAATTAGAAAAAGATAAAGAGTAAGTTAAACTGAGATTAAAGTTAATCTGCATTGGTAGAAATGGCCATAAGTAGAATAGGATGGAGGAAAGATATAGCAGAATATATATCTTAGAGAAATATATGCGTGATAAGAAAACGAATAGAATATAAAAAGACAAAACGTAAAATAGAGAAAATGGAATATGAAATACAAGATAAAATATCAGTGGCGTAGCTAGGGGGGATTAGGGGGATAAATCCCCCCCTCCGAAATTTTGGAACCAAATAAGAAAATATGAAAATGAAAGGTTGTAAGCCGAGAGAGAAATGAAATGGCAAATGCTTTAAGGTCTAAAGAAAATGTCCTGAACGAATATTGTTATCTTATTTAATTAAAAAAGTTATGAGTTGTTCTGTGAATTTAATTTTTTAAAAATCCGCTTCCCCCCGAAATAAAATCCTGGCTACGCCCCTGTAAAATATAGTATATAAATAAAGAATATAAAGTATATAATGAAGTATATAATAAAATTCAGAAATATAATGGAATACTCGCGTTAAAAATCTTTCTAATAGCTAATAAGTTACAATTAACTTCCGAATGTTCCTTCGGCAATTATCCAAATCGTTTCATAGTCATGTCGACGCACGATGTGCGTGCACGCGCGAGAGGGCAAGATATGCAGAAAGCGAGGATTTCCGCGACCTACGGAAAGATGGAGGGAATTTACAAGAGCCGACCTTGCGACCACACGCGTGCACGATGTGCGTGCAGGGCGATAAAACAACTCGCCATATCACGCTTTATGGCGTCGCGTTACATCGCCAAGATTTATATAACTGCTATATCTACGAAGGTGACTGACCCATTTACTGCGCCCGGTGCTCGTGCCCGCGTTATCTGCGACGAGGGAGAGCGCCAGTCGCTGCAGGCGACTCTTTTTTACGTCACGTCTACCGTCTCGTCTAGGATTTGCAGGTTGAACACCGGTGAAGATGATGGCATATATATGACACTTTTTAGTTCTTAATAATATAAAGGATATTTAAATAACGAGGCAGTTTTTTAAAAAGTAATATAAAGAAGAGAAAACGAGTAAGAGAAGTAGAATTTGTATCAATAAATAAAATGAGAAATTTTGAGAAACTATTAAAGGAATCTGCAATAAGTATAGTTTAGTTCTTAATAATATAAAGGATATTTAAAATAACGAGGCAGTTTTAAAAAATAATATAAAGAAGAGAAACGAGTAAGAGAAGTAGAATTTGTATCAATAAATAAAATGAGAAATTTTGAGAAACGATTAAAGGAATCTGCAATAAGTATAGGACAAAGTCCTCGACGAAGAAATGACGGACGTCGTTTATTAAGCCAATTGATTTTAATTCAATACACTTGAATCAGGCTTACTTCATATAAAAATATTTAATAATAGAAACTGAAAAGTTGCAAAAAATTATAACATTTCAATATGAACTCTAAGAAAACCAATTGCGATGCTACTATGCAGACTATGCAAAGTAAAAATTAAATGAATACGTTATATATAGCTGATTATAAATAATTTAGTATAAAGAGAAATTTTTTGAAAATATGATTGGTTTGCAAATGAAACTCATTAGCTGCGTCTTTGAAAAGCAAGAATACGCAATTGAGACACAACTCATTTTATTTATTAATCTGCAGATTTGTTATTATAGTAAAATAGTGAATTTTAATAAATTTTGATATATAATATTTATATATATATATTTATATATTTACAAAGAAAGACGAAGAAATTCTCCCTATTTTTTATAAATGTCAACTGAAATTCTTTTGCGGCGGGGAGATAATTAATAGAGAATTTCTAGTAGACTTAATGCGCATCGAATGTAAATTTGTCCTTAACGACTAGTAGCAGTCTGTCGCGATCGTTGCTATTTTTACAAGCTAGGCAAACCCAAACAAAATAAAATTCAAGGTTGTTAAGTCGTTGAGTAACTTGTGTTCCAAACTCGGTATCACTACTGACTCGGCAGATCTGGTTATCTGATTGAATGTGTTGGATTCAATCAGATAACCGGAACGAGTTATGAGCGTGGAATAGATGCAGGTGAATAGCCAGTATCGGCTGCGAATAGAAGTATTTTTATTTATAGGAAAATGCCTTACTCTCGAGATTCCGAGTATTTGTAATATTTAATAATAGAAATTTAAAAGTTACGAAAAATCATAATTGCCTAGTTTACACCGAGCACTTGATACGCGTATCAAATAGTAAATAACTAGTGAATTAGTTCAATCATTGGCTGTTCAGCTCAAATACACTACTTGATACGCGTATCAAGTGCTCGATGTAAATTAGGCAAATATCTCAGTAAACTCTAAAAAAAACTAATTACAGCGCTAATATGCAGATTATGCAAAGTAAAAATCAAATGAATATGTTATATAGCTGATTAATTAATATGTTATCTTATATGTGGTTCAGCCCTCCAATGATAAAGTGATGATAAAATACAATTAATTTTGAAACACTTTTTAATCCTTAAAAGTTTCAGTCTAATTACTTTTTTTGATCGTGTGGTGATTCTTCTCCACTGTTAGCGGCAATACTGATTACACTTATCTTGTTATTATAGGGTATAATATATGTATAACGTTATGAGCATCTATCTTTTAATGAAGAGCAAATACATGTTGTAACGAAACAAAATGTTAAATCGGTGGTTTTTTTATATTGCTTCGTTTAGACGCTATTTATTATAGAAAGCGCTTAATAACCAAGTTCTGATTACCCGGTGCATGAAATTACATATAAAATAGAGATTAGCTAATTAGAGATCGGCTAATCCTTTACAGCATTAAGTATTGATTAATTAAGAGCTAATACCTTATTCGAGGTTATAATGAGGCACTGAAATTCACCGATATGCCGCTGAGTAAGTGGATGGACTGTAATCATGAGCGATATATCATAAAAGAAGGTGAAGTCGGCATTTCAGTCTTTTAGTTATTTCTAGTGCACTGTATATCGGGAGATGTAATTAATGCACACAGCAATCGAAATAGTTCTTTTGTTGTGAAGTGATCTCTGTCTATTGATCTGTCATATTGATCTCTGTTTATTCCAATTTAAATGCTTGAGATGATTGAATTTTTAGGAAAAAAGTTCAAGAGCTTTTCACACACATAAAAATTCTTGATAAATACAAATACAAGTAAGATTTTGTATTTTCGCTAATATAAATTTTGCAATAAAATTTTGTGAAGATATTATTTGTAGAAATTTATTAATTAAATTTAAAATGTGATTATTTAATTTTATATCTACTTATTTTTCTAAACCGAAAAGAGAAGTATTATATTATTATGTCAAATAGTAATTTTTGAAATTTATACTTTTCTAGTTTAATTTTTAATTTTATTTTATTCCGAACATGATTTTCAAACGTTCTTCCTCATCAACGTTTTTAATACAATTTGTTGACAGTCTTGAGACATATGCAAATTCGCTCAACTTGAACTATTAGTCCCGTTGATAATATTTTGCGAAGTTTCTTTGATATCGAAAAGTTAACGAGATCTGCTTTTATCTTGACTGGCTTGAGTGGCCAAGTCGATATGCTTTTTCAAGGCTTGTAACGCTATCGTAATTTCGTTTGCCCAGCGGATTATGTCGATGTTGTCGTCCCCCACATCGTCATACCTACCAATCTGGTTACAAATTAACGAACCTGACGTGAATCTTATAAAGTCGCGCCGTATTAATACCTGTCTCTAATGAGCAGACGAATGACCTCCTGTGAAGTTTTACAGCACCTAATCTTCTCAGGAATTTCTTTTGACCACGACCACCAATAACACACACCGTGTTCTTAAAATTATTTTCCTTACATATAACGTTATTCTTGTGCATTTCTTTACGGAATATTGATCTAAAAATAATTGATATAAAACGATTAGTAGATATTTATTATGAATCTTTGTAAAAAGAAATTTCAGGATTTACTAAAAATATAAAACATGCATTGGAACAGCTAAATGATTTGTTTAATCTTAAAAGATCAAAATTAAATAATAGAAAGAGTCAGTATAAACGAGCACGAGTTAAAATGGAAAATTGTGACTTAAATCATAGTATTTATTATATATGCAAAAGAAAATATAAATAAATAAATATAAAAATCAATAAAATAATAAAATAGACGTTTTTCGACTGTATTAAGTCTTCCTCAGTATAAACTGAACATTACAATATTAATTTAACTATAATAAAGTGAAAATGAAAAGGATGTAACATATTTTAAAGTGAAAATGAAAAGAATACATCCTTTTTATTATATATAATAAAGTGAAAATGAAAAGGATGTATTCTTTTCATTTTCACTTTAAAGTATGTTACATCCTTTTCATTTTCACTTTATTATAGTTAAATTAATATTGTAATGTTCAATTTATACTGAGGAAGACTTAGTACAGTCGAAAAAAACGTCTATTTTATTATTTTATTGATTTTTATATTTATTTATTTATATTTTCTTTTGCATATATATAATAAATACTATGATTTAAGTCACAATTTTCCATTTTAACTCGTTCTCGTTTATACTGACCACTCCCCCCTTCCTGTTATTTGCACATAACGAGCTTAATATATCTTTAATAATTTTATCAAAATTAAAATTGAACACTTCAATCTTCAGTAAACATTCTTTATTTTATTGTAAATTGATATACGTGAAAATTTTATCTTTTTTTTATTCTTGATGGCTATTTTGCCAAACCGTCTGGACTGTAGAAATTTTATGCGATTTGATCGGAGAGAGACTGGAATAACCGTTAGCATTCGCGTAAATTATCTTGTGCCGTATACATCCGCCAATTGGCGATCTTCTCGGATCCATAAAGTCTACGCACGATCGAGACCCGTCTCTATCCATCGTCTGTCTAGAGATAACGCGTTATAGTTTCTGCGAATAAATTGTGCGATCTCGTGGAGAGCCTAGTCGCGCACCGTACCGGAAGAGAATCATCCCGGGACTGGATCCTGGCTAACGGACAGTATTCGCTATTCGCTATGAATCATGCGCATCCTGCGCATCCTTTGTACGACGCCAGGAGCGACGAACTGAGAGCGAGTGACTAACGGCGTCGATGCTGGGTTCGTTCTTCTCTAGCGGCGCCTAAATCACTATGTTGAAAGATTATAATCAACGTGCGTGTCGACTTTCGAACGAAATGCAGTCGAGAATCGTACACAATGGGGCTTATTTAACAGCGAGCTATTTAATAACGAACTATAATTTCGTAAAAGTTGAAGACGAAAAGCGCAACAGGATTCGTGACCAGTTCGGGACCTCTAACGTTGGCGCGTTGGTGCGAGCAAATATCCGCGAGCGTGACTAATGGGTTAATTATTTCTCAATTTTATCAACCGGGCTTCGTAAATTCTCATTGTAACGTATATACATAAGCGTGCAGTCCGGCGAGAGGATACTATGTGTCCGTTGATTACGCTGTGAGACGTAATGCTGAACTCCGGCGGTCACTCGTTAAAACGCGTGGCGTCGTAACTCAGGATGCTCAGAAAAAGAGTGAGGGAGAGGGAGAAAGGGAAAGAGGAATAAATGCCAACTCTATTGTTCCGTGACTTATGGCAGCCGGCTATCGCGGTACCGCGTCCGCTATATTATCGAGCTGTTTGCTCTTCCGCGCGGCGCGAACATCCCGCATTAGAAAATATACGATAGGCGCCGCTACGATAAAGAACATGTATCCTCATATGCGCGAGCACGCAATGCAGATTAGCATCTTGTTAGAATAACACGCGAGCGGAAATAAACGCGGGATTAGAGGAGAATTATAACGCTTGTCGCGTTTCGCGCGTTCGGATTTAGCAGCGCGCAATCCGAGACCATTAATGAAGCTGGCTGCGATCTTGTCGGTGAAATAGATCGCGTTGTCGAGTATAACATTTTACTTGCTTAATTAATTGGATATTGTCTTTAAAAGAACGTTAAACTAAAAGCATTAATAACCCATACAGCACAGAAATTGCAACAACATTACAGCAACATTTCGACAATATTGCAATGTTGCTGCAATGTTACTGCAATGTTGCTGCAATTTCTGTGCTGTATGGGTAATAGAACCTCTATTTTTTACGTGTCTAAATGAAGTAGCATTAAATCTTTTACAAAGATGCAAAGCAAATTCTTCATAAATATTTCCAATAGTTTCCAAAAGATATGCCAATGTGATTTGTGACAAATTAAAAATTGCATATCGAATTCAAGAGTTTATGTCTAACTACTTTAAAAAGCTTAAGGAAAATAATTTTAAAGTTGAGAAAATTTCAATATTAGATCATTTTTTCTCAAATTTTCCAAGAAATGGATTTAACTAAAAACCCAGAGTTGTTGCGAATCCTCCTTTTCTCTTATTTTTTATGTTCTGGCTTTTGCTGGTCATTGCTGATTTAATTTCTACCATCTGCATTTACTGAGCTTGCTTCAGAATGACGAAGTCAATGCAAAAGATGATAACGTACAACGACGATCGCTGTAAAACGGTAGTTTTCCACGAAATTGACAAACGTCCGCCTCGTTACAGTTCATAAGGTATACTTAAGGTTCCGCCGAAGTGTCGCTTGCAATTTTCGTAAAAGTCACTTGCGCCGTTGCACCAATACCGAATCGGGCAATCGCCGACGTCAAGTTCGATTATAGCCGAACTCAATGGCAAGGTCTTTGGCCTCGGCACCTCGGTGTATTAAGGTCAAAGACAGCAAGTGCCCTGTTACTTGCACCGATCTCCGCATTTAGTGTCATCCGGTATCACACGTCATATTATTAATTATAGCCGATGCGTTCCGGGATCATTCTGCGTGAAATAATGGAAACGAAGGTGATTCTGATGTTTAAAATCAACACTGTGGAAATATTTTTTTCGCTTCTCTGTTTAAAAGTATTCCCTTTTAATTAATTATATTAATAACTGTAGTAAGCGTTTTTCGAGGTGATTTATTAAGATAATTTATATGATAAGTATTATTGGGCATAATCATAGTGAAGAAAACGTCTGATGATAATGATTTTATGTAAGAGCTCGGTCATGCCCGTGACGAATAATGCCGCGACACATCACGCGCAAGAGAAAGAGAAGCACGCGAGAGAAGACACCCATCGCAGTACAATTCTTGGGGTCAGGGTTAAAAGCGTGGGCGAGGAGCGAGATAAATTATTTGCATGCGCTTTTGTAACGCACCGGGTGTTTACACGCCTACGATGCTGTATATTAACGATTTTTTCGAAATACTGCGGGAAAATGCACGAGATAAGAACGTCGGATATCTTTTTAATGAGTTATTTTATGATAATTGGCGACAGAGAGAAAGGGAGAGTGGATCCAAAAAAGAAATTATGACAAGGGGAGAAGGTCTTTCTTTTTTAATTGATATTTAGTAATTTTAATAAAATTTTTATTTTCTTTCTTTAAAAAATTTCGTGAAAAAATATAAAATATTTAAAATAAAAATACATATAATTATCACTTACATTTTCAAAGTTATATATTGTTTAATTAAATGTGAAAAATTTAAAGATAACGTAATTTTACTATAAAATACAAATTATTTCTTCTATTAAATTTTTATTGTTATAACAATTTTATATTTTCTGTTTTTTAGAAATTTCCTAAATTAATTTTTATATAGAATATGTAACATAATCAATAGAGAGATACAGGAATGGAAGAACATCTGAGGCACAAGTTACGAATGACAGGATCCTCCTGGCGTGGAAGTGCGTAAGGAAAAATGACGGTGTGTATTTTTGTGCGACAGAAATTGTAGAGGAGCCCGGAATAGTTCGTAGGGCATGTAATGACCGACGATATCGGTGGTTGAATCGGAAATTATACAGCCGCACGATATACAAGATACTCTCGAAACGCCGGCTTTACCGTTGTTGTTGCGCGAGGCTCCGTAATTATTTGCGATTAAGTGAATTGGATAGTGTATTATTATAGACGGCCGATTTCATGCCGAGAGTCGCGATGTCTGTCGATAAGAGCCGCGATGCTTAAAAAATTATGTTATACGGCAGATTGGAAGCAGACGCGATGGACATACCAACAAGGTAAATGCGTTACGGATTTTGCTTTATTATTCTAGTCATCAAAGTGCTTGTTCTATTTGTCGATTGCGTATCGTGCACATTTTTAATACGACATTAATATAGCGAAATGCAATAAATCCCGATCGTAAATTCCTTTCTCAATATAACAGAACGTCTTTGATGTAGCGATATCGATTATAGCTGGCCAATAAATTAATCTTATTATAATTAGTCTCGTATCGTCGTCAATGACCTTGTAGTTAGGAATATTAAAGACAGAAAAGCACGTTCTCAGCTAATGACGAACAAAGTATCTTATAACTATCAACTAAGTTGATTTATATATCAAGTGATGCGAATTAATTAATTCGCTTATAATTATTTGGAAGACATCTTTATATCGGTCTCCTCAGTCGATTCGAGCAGTCTTGTGAAATTTTGCAGGTATGTGTGTAATTGCTTATTCAACGCAGATCTCTCGTTAGGGCGTGGACAGAAAACGAGGGTTGAATGCGCGGAGATAGAGCTTGAATTATAGTTTGACTTTGCAAATATTCCAACACAGTGGGGAAAGTAATTAAGTTGGCAGGAGTAAATGTACTGAAGGATTACTTTGAAACGAGCGTGTCCAAACTGGTTTCGAATCCGATACGGAATAACAATATCGCGACTCTCGTATTTCGCAAATATTGAACTGGAAAATGCTGCAAGAAACGTACATGATTAATATAGCGCCATTATAGAAACTCACATTTCTAATGACCGTGTATATTATAATATAGAATGTTCATTTATTTATATATTATTTATATATGTATATTTATATTTTTATTTATTTTTGCGATATAAAATCAAATTGGGAGGAATAGTATTACTTAATCGGGAATTTTGCTTTCTCCCGCTTCTAAGTACCTCACTAATAAGTTATCAGATTTCATTAATCTTTGATAACTATCAATACTCGTAGCGTTCGAACAATTATTCATACGTTGGAAACGCAATAATTTATGTAAAATATATATTCCAGTATCTATATCATTTAACGCATTGAAATTATACCACTTAGAATTCCTGTTTTCATGGGTTGAGCATTATACGGTGTGTTTACCTTCTCATGACTAGTTCTCCGAAGCAACTAGCGATTTCGTCAAATTTACACCGCATTAGCATGCACGTGTTAAGAGACAGACGGCGTTTGGCGAACGGGGCGACCGTATTACGAGACCTAGACGAGATTGGTTCGGTTTTCTGCTGTTAAAAATATATCAACGCTTATCCGCCTTTCTTTCGAGCAGGAAAAGTGCCTGCTTTCAGTAAGATTACCTGAGAACTTGCAGGAATGAAAAAAATAAAATATTTGTGAATATATTCATTTAGAGATCATATTTTCGCTAATTTAAAAATGCGCTTTGGTTAAGTTAGTTTAAAACGAGCATGAGCGATTTCAATGTAGCACAAGTTCTAAATAAGCTTTATTGAAGATAATGGTTTTTTTATACCGAGGAAAAGAACGCTTTCACATCTCAAATATTGATGGAGGCCGTGAAAAGTCGCGGACAAGTAACGAGAATCAAACGAAGGCACGTGTCTAAGCGACTAAAGTCAATTGGAAGTTATCACCGTTTCTATATTGATTCAATAGCCTCAATAGACGCTTCCTTGAGTAATGTTACGACTACGACTGCCAGTAATTGTAAACAAATGCTGCATCAACATTTTTCTCAGTTTGACAGAAGAAAATACACACACACATAATGTGTTATTTAATTCTTAAAAAATTTTAAATTATAGAAAACGTAAAATCTGACCAGAGAAAAGCAAATATTTGAGATATGAAAAATTAATTTACATAAATGGTTTTTAGTTATCAGTGTCAACTTTCTATAAATAACAATACAAATCAAAAGTGGGCTGTTTGGAGTCAGCGCGGTACACAAATGCGCAAATTTAATCAAATCAAATCGATATTACATTCGTCCAAAGCATAGGACAAACATTAACAAGAGATTGTTATAAGCGGGTCATTCTCCAACATTCTTACTGAAGATGGCTCAAGCGTGAGCCGAAACGTTTAAATAACGTAATGTTTGTCCTATGCTTTGAACGAATGTAATATCGATTTGATTTTATTAAAGGACTATGCCCAGTTTGGGCCCCGAGTGAACAGTCATGAGTCATATATTAATCGATAAGGGGGTACTCACGAAGTACGAAACAGAAGGTTTTAATTGTCTAATTGAAGTCTGAACTCTAGAGGTATCGCCGTCATAAGAACAAAATCCGAATTTTTCTGACATGACGGCATAGATCGCGTCCAGGACTTAGCTGGATTAATGAACTGTACCAAATACATTCTAGACTTATTATTTCAATGTCTTTGGTACAATCCGTTACTGCCGTCACCGCGGGGAGGTGCCCTGAACGTAGAGAAATCGGACAAGACCAGTGATACATGGTCATTATAGCGAACTTTGGACAACTCTAGAACTCAGGGGACTCGTTACAAGATTGTGCCTATGGAACTTTTTAATCTTTTTTTGATACCCTACAATTCTAGCCATGTCTCATTGCTGTTCACCGGGGGCCCAATTTTTCATATGAAACTGGGCATAGTCCTTTGTGCATTTGTTTACCGCACTGAGAAAAAAGTACTTAGAAATTTATTTCTATGTAATAAGATTGATTTAAATACGGCGAAATGAAATTTTATTTCTAGAAAATAAACCATCTAATGAGAAAAATTAAATATATTTCACAGAAATGTATTGTATATTCCGTCATCATAGCTAAATTTAGCTATGATACATTAGATGGTTCATTTGTTAGAAATAAAATTTTATCTCGCTGTATTTAAATAAATCTTATTTCACAGAAATAAATTTTTAAGTACTTTTTTCTCAGTGCGCGCTGACTCCAAACAGCCCACTTTTGATTTGTATTATTATTTATTAGGCAGGAGTCCTAGTTTGCGAATTAAGGTTTCCTATAAATGGTTTGCAATAGGTTGCAATTAGTATTCTAAACTATCACGGAAGAACTTATTTTCAGAGAAAAGCGCCGAGGAGTGTTAAACAGGGAAACGCGCATTCGCCGGCGGGTTCGTTAAACCCCTTTGATGCCCATCGCGAGTCGCGAGCAATTGGCAGTTTACTTAATCAGTTTGTGTAGGACGGTCCGCGAAGAGGGTAATTAGTCACTAATTAATAGTAGTCAGGTGGGGGACGAGTAATTGCTGCTTCCCATGGACGATAAGGATCGGGAATTTCTTGCGGCAAGATCGGGGGCCTCGTTAAATCGCGGACGCCGGGGACGCGCGCGCAGAAGCGAGGAACGTGGCGTTGCGAGGAATGCGTTTTGTTTAGCGGCAAATTGGGCTGGGAATCGTCGGATTATGCGCTACACGAGTTTCGTTACACGGCTCGTTAACGTAAATAAATGGCCGCGACGACCGAACGTGGGCGCTCGCGGTACGAATGAGGAAATGCACCGCGAAGAATGGAAAGGCGTTCGTTTATCGCCGACTTCCCGCATTGCTCCATAAATTAATCGTTTGTAAAAAAAAATTGATGCGAACCGTACGCGTATAATTGAATATCCTCCGGGTCTCTTCGCGAACGTAGAACGTTGAAATGATATTCCAATCTTAGATCCTCGTCTCTTTTTTTGATATCAGCACAAATGCAATTTTGCAAACTTATTTTATAAACTGGCCAATTTTTAATTTAAATTAATATATCGCGAATCGCGACGTTTTTCGACCATGGGTTTTGGTCCTTCTATCCTGGTTAAGGTAAAATTTTTCGCAACAAATTCTTTACATTATATTAATTTCATTCTCTTTAGAAGGACCAAGACCCATGGTCGAAAAACATCGCGATTCGTGATATATTAATTTAAATTAAAAATTGGCCAGTTGTGTCGAAACAATTATCTCTTCTGTGGTTTAATATTCACTGGCGACGAATATTCCATCTCTTGTTTGTTTATTTTACTTACATTTTAAGAATTTCGAAAATCAATATTACACAGTATTTATTTTTTCTTGGGCGTTATATTTTAAGGTTTAAAATTGACGTCTCTGTAAAGTTAAAAATTAATATAGTAATGCCTATCTTTTTATTACAGTCGCCATATGTGACAGAAAATAATCATTTATAAATAATAAGTTCTATAAAATGCACCTTGCGTGTCTCGATTGTATCGTTAAACGAACATCCGATACAGGTGCAGATATAAAGAACATAACGGTACATTTGCTATAATACCAATTCTGAGAACAAGAAGCTGAGTACTTTTATCAAAAGCATTAATTTTTCTTTAGCTATAGTTACACGCATATTATATTCAAGCCTTTCTTTGTGCGTATCTTTTACAACAAGATTGAATATATGTAATAAAAGCACAATCATTTTTATAAATGATTTGAAATCTTTTTATAATCTTTTTATGCTGATCGAGAAGTTTTGTACAAATTTAAACCATGTATTAAATTGTATTTTTAATTTTATGTTGTTATAAAAATCACATTTACCTGAAAATCCTAATCACAATTTAATTTAAATACTTAGATAAATGTTCATAATTTATATATATATATATTAAGATAAATAATTGGTTATACATTACGCTGAAATTTTAGCGTACTTAAGATGTAGCATTAGCATAAAATATTAATTTATATGTAAATTATTTTTATTTTATCGAGAGAGAAGAAATTTAAAAGTGCGCGGAGGCAAAGATAAAGAGACAAGATTAGAGAGATAATATTCATGTTTTTTTACATCGTAACACTCACGCGACATAACAGCCTGATAGAAATTGCTAAAATGCCAGGGAAGATATTGCTAGAGAACATCAATATAACACGTTGTACGTTGTACCCAAATCGCATTATTTGCATTTAACTATCCATGCACGAATGCGCCGTCGACAAAATAATTTATTGCTGCTATTGAAACATAAAACTCTAAAAGTATTCGCAGAATTGTATTAATTCGTAATATTTCTTTACGATTCTATCGACCTTCTCTTTAAAATCTAGTCTGACATGAGCTCAAAATATTTTGTCTTGATATGTGTGTCTTCGATATTTTATATTTAATTCAAGTGTGCAAATTCGAACAAATAATTTTCGTTGTTAGAAAATTATGTTTTGTTAAAGGAAAGAAGCTCTAGATAAAAATAAACGCGAGATAGTTTCTGAGTAAGATAGCATTTTCTTTTCATATCTTTCCAGACGAAGAATTCGAGGCAGCTCGCATTAAGTTTACTTCGAAATACTGAAAAAAAAAGTTCTTAGTAAACTTGTGAGATGCATTTAGTAATACTTTTTTTGAAGTATTTGATTATTATTACCGATAATAATAATAATAACAAAACATTTTGTAATAATGGACCAAGCCGGCTTTGTTAAATAGTTCCAACTAAACGTATAAGTGTTACATAATTTAGTTGGCTCAACTAAACAAAATTTACTCTTTTATAATTATTACAAATGTTTATAATTATTACAAAATGTTTTGTTATTATTATTATAATCGGTAATAAAAATCAAATACTTCAAAAAAGGTATTACTAAATGCATCTCACAAGTTTACTAAGAATTTTTTTTTCAATGCACGCGTCAATGCATTTATTTTGTTTCAAATTTCTCAGTGGGCAGGTATCTTCTCGACAGAAACAATTACGTGCAGCTAATGACGCAACATCGTCGACGAATAACCGCGTGCAAATACGAGATAGCAAGTGTTCAATGGCAATGTGCAGCGATGCAGTTATCTCGTGTTTGCATTGACATTTATTCAAAGAATTATCATAGTTGCCGCATATCTGGGTCATACTACACATATTACACATATTTTATACTAATTTTCTGCGATCTTAATTATTGTTTTGTCACGAAGTTACCTCTGCTCATGCATTTTAATTCTACCTCGTGTATTTCGCGTGAAAATAATTGAAAATTTCTTTTGGCAAAACTGAAGCAAGTTTATAATTTATTATTCAAAAACTTACATTTCAACACAGAGAAAATTTTATATTAAAAATTACTATGTATAGCAGTAGCCGTAGACCATTGCTGGAATTATAAAAATTTTTGCTATTTTTTACAAATAAGTTTAATAATTATTAATAACATAGTAAAAATTATTATAATTCCAGCAATGGTCCACGGCTACTGCCATACATAGTAATTTTTAATATAAAATTTTCTCCGTGTATATAATGTTATACGTGAGACGATTTGTGATTTGAGAGAGAAAAATACACGAAAAAAACGATAAGGTTGCCACAACCACAATAATAGTAATATTTGGTACAGCCACGTCCTGTGGTTGTCACTTTCACATTGATGTGAAGGCAACTATATGCACTTGGTACAGAAAACATAGTGAATGTCGAGACAAACATATATAGATGCACACACAAAACACAATATGTGAATGTGACAACCACAGGACGTACCAAATATTACTATTATTGTTGTGGCAACCTTATCGTTTTTTCCGTGTATGTACGTGTTTTATATAATATTTTACATTTTAACAACGATCTCTCTCCTATAATCAATTAGGCAAAGACAAAGGAACTATTATTTGACTCGCATTACTTGTAAATCTGTTGGAGACAAATGCGTAAACCGAGTGTTTCACGCGCAACGATCACGTAATAACGTGAGTCGGACATCGACGCTCGCGGCACCGGTGTGCTTGGCACCTGCTCATCATCATCTACATGGTGCTTCCGGGAGGAGCGACGCGCGGCTATCGCGAAAACGACGCCGAGGGCATGCGACGCGGGTATTAAGCGTGGGAGATCAAAAGGGCCCGTCCCGGCGATCAAACGCACGCACACGGGGAACACGTGGACACTGATCGCGTGCACGCGTGGACGATTCGTCTCGTCTCGTCTCGGATCGCGAGCGGTGTCGCGCGTGGCATTTAAATCGACAACGGCACGCGGCGCCTCGCTTCCTATCAGGCGGACAGGTGACGGATGATTAGAATAAGGTCTTATCAGCGTGAGCGTGCGCGGGGTACTGAATCGCGGAGCGGGGTATATTCAGTGCCCGTCCGGGCCCCTCCTCGCAGTACGTACTCCAGAGTGGAGGGACAGACAGGTGCCTCGGCTTCTGTCTGTCTGTCTGGGACCGCTGTCTTGGCCGCTTACTCGCGCCGCGGCTAAAGCGACAGGCGTCCGTCAAAGCGCCGTGGAGAACTTAAGGGTCAGTCTTCGCGATCGTCTTCGCGAAATTCAATGTCTAGAGAATTGTAATACCTAAGAGACATGTCCCTTTTGCCGTCGATTTGGAAAGTTACATTTTCTTCCCGCACGCAATGTCGTTTAATATCAAAGACCATTCAATAAAAGCCAATGTGAGCCAACGCCGTTGTTGAGGCAAAATGAATTATTTATTTATTTAATTAAATTATTAAATAATATTAAATTATTTATTAATAATTTATTAATAATTATTAAATTATTTATTATTATCTGAATCCATAGTTATTAAATTATCTCTTCAATGACTGTAAGCTGAGGATGGCTCCAAGTAAAGCCGAAACGTTCTGAAGCTAGAATAAGTTTGTTTTATTAATTGTATTGCGCATTAATTACCGCGCTTGACTCATATTCGCCGTTTACCTATTTATGTTATTTATTAAATGTACGATACAAATATACAAATATAAACGTAAACGTTTCGACTCTATTTTAAGTCCTCTTCAGTACGAAATTATAATAAAGAATGGATGAGAATAAAATTCGTTTAATATCTTATCCCTATTTACGATTTGTCATGTACGTTTGTGAAGCAGCAATCGAGGTACTTCATTAAATTGAAGACAAGACGAAGAAAAAGAAAATATTGGGAGAGGAATTTCTCGATATTGTATACGAGATTAATGAACCTCAGCTAGGTTTTAGGTTTGTTGACTTATTATTGGCAGAACTAATTTGATTTGGCAGAATTGATTGAAGATATGTAAATTCCTGCAACTTCGTAAGTTTGTAAAGACGTCGTCAATATGCGTAACATCGGTATAAATTAACACTATCCGAATTTAATTAATTTTCGGGATAGGGTCATAATTTAGAGGCTGTGAATTGTTAATTCAATGCTAAAATTATCGATGCAATTTGCCCTCACACCGAGTTGTAATATTCACATTCCGAATTTAACATTAAGCTGATCATCTGATGATAATCTGATTTACAGTCGAACGGAACATTGTACACGATCTCTGAATGAGGAAAGCAAAACGAAATCAACGATTTCGAAACCAAAGTTGAAATCCTTCGCTAATGTACATAATCAATAAGAACTAAAAGATGTAGAAAATGTGCAAACTGCTTCTCGCATTCGAGAAACATTCGCCTTCAGCATATATGTTTTATTAGCAAAGACGACATACCAAGAAGTACTGAATCGAGCTGACGCCGAGTCGATGAGGCGTTATCTGTTATAGCAAAATATCCGTTCATGACTGAAATAAACTGAAGTAATGCGAACAAACGCAGGATCTTAAGATCGCATATACAGGCTTGTTAGATGAGATCGACGCGACGGGTTATTATTGTCCGTCAGAATCAAAGAAGCGTGATACATACGGGTCGGTTTAACACCCGTTGTGCGGTGCAATTAGCGATTGCACTCGAACCAGCGTCTACCTGTAATTTTCGAGCGAACCAAGTACGAACGTTTAACCCAAAGGATATCGACATAAAGATTTCAGGGTGTTGCTGTTATATTTACATTACTATTGCAGAGCGCCCGATCAGTCGAAAGCTAGCATACTTTAGAATGAGAACCCAAGTAGAACAGAAAGTCATGATGACGTCAAAATGATGTCAAAGGCGTCATTTTAGCGTCATTTTGACGTCATCATGACTTTCGTGTTCTACTTGGGAAGACAGTACACGGAGAAAATTTTATACGAAAAATTACTCTGTATGGCAGTAGCCGTGGACCATTGCTAGAATTATAAAAATTTTTACTATGTTTTTCACTTAATGAGTTTAATAATTATTAATATAACATAGTAAAAATTTTTATAATTCCAGCAATGGTCCACGGCTACTGCCATACATAGTAATTTTTAATATAAAATTTTCTCCGTGTAGCAAAGTATAAAATACGAGTTTTCGAAACGCAAGTAAATTAGAAACAAAACTTGAATAAGAGAGTAAAGTAATATATTATTTTTCAAGAGCAAGGATGTCCAGGTCTTGCTGTTAATGCACGTGCTAAAAGAGCGCAAGTTTTGACTTTGTACGTACGTCACTTTTTTTACGCTCATCACTCATCATGCCCCACCGACAAGCGTTGCAGCATAAATCAATATCCATCAGGGAATAATTGCATCCCGCGGAAAGAATCTCGCGGCGCCAGCGAAGAATCTCGCCTATTCTGACGCGGTAAATGAAGCGCACCTGTTTTCGCACACGCACACGCACGCGGAGCGGCCGAACGCGCCTTATTATCCCCGTTTGAGGCCTCGTCCTACGAGTCATGCGGGATAAACCTGTTATATCTTTTCCGGATCTGGTTTCGCGACGGCGAGCGCGAATGCGAGCGGCGTACATTAAACAATCGGAATTTATAATGTAGTACGATCGAGAGTACGACGCGGGATCGAGCGATTTTTCACGCACGCTCGCCTTCCTCGTCGCATCATAATTGGCGTCATCGTGTCATTCTCTCCGCTTTGTTATTATCGTTAATCCGTAATTGATACGAAGCGGTTTTAAAAATATCTTGGAGTCAGTAATTAGGTGCCACCGCCGCTGGTGTCTTTTATTTTGATCAGAATGGATATACATTCTCTTCTCTGCTACTTCTCATGCTTTCCGCATTTTAAATCGTGAAAATATGTATTTGAGCGTTGAAAGGAAAATTTGAAAAATCTTGAGAATAATTTAACAATCGCAGGCAAAGGAAACATAATTATTGTGCTTTTAAATGGACTAAGAAACATTATCTAAGAAAGGCGCTTTTTCTTTCGTTTCTTCTTTTTATTTCCTGTTTGTAACTATCATTATATCTAACCCAGAATTAAAACATTTTATGAATCGCGACATTTTTCAACCATGGGTTTTGGTCCTTCTATAGTGAATGAAATTAATTTAATGTAAAGAATTTGTTGCAAAAAATTCTTTACATTAAATTAATTTCATTCACTTTAGAAGGACCAAAATCCATGGTCGAAAAATGTCGCGATTCGCAATATATTAATTTAAACTAAATTGGCCAGTTGTGTCGAAACAAATCTCTTCTGTGGTTTAATATTTACTGGCGACGAATATTCCATATCTTGTTTGTTTAAAACATTTTGATTGACATATCAATATAGGTACGATACATTTTTTCCCGAAAATTTGTACAACGATAGAGAAAGACTTGGAACAATATCTTCGTGATCGAGTTAGTTCTCGAGATGGATGTGAATCGTATTTTATCGAAACAAAAAGATTAACTTTCTCGCGCGCGCACGTTCGTCCGCTTCTTCCTTTCCTTCCTGTTGGACGATCCACGATTCAGCTGACTGACTTAACGATCGCGGTAGGAAGAACGGCAGTTCTCGTTTCGTTTGCTAATGCACCTCGCGGTGGTGTGCTTCAGTTACCAGCATCGCCGTCGATTGTCCAGTAGGCGGCTAATAGCCGCCTCACGTTAGGAATAATAATGGGGGGTCAGACGTATCGGGTGTCAGCCGACAGATCCCGGTACCCCGAGGCCTCTTACTTCCAGCCTCCTCGGGCGACAAAGCGGCTCGTCAAAGCAGATTCTCGTAGACTATCGTGTAGTATTATCGTGATTTATGATGTGTTGTAATTTTAATGTAATTTAATGTATTAATCGCGTTGCCGGGGCACCAGTTTTGTTTCTGATAGGGGAACCATATGGTCTCGTTTCTATTTAATGACATCAAATAATATTTAAGCCTTTCAGTAGCATGCGAGATATTTATTTACTTAAAAGTTTCGTTCATTAAATTATGAGAAACGTGTTAATAGCATCATACATACATCGTAGAGCTTTATCGTTTTTATAAATTAGTTGAGTATATTATTTCAGTCGGTTTTATGTCATTATCATAGACCTAGATATAGACTGGCAATTGCTATAGTTTCTGCATAGGAAACAGCGGAGGAGGTTGGAGAGAGAAACATACTTTTTCTCTCTTTTCTTCTTAGTACTTCTCTTTCTCAAAGTGTCCGGAAATGTACATTGCGCATGTCGATATAGCGCGTGAATATAATATATGTCAAGCATGTGCAAAATGTACTTTCGGACTCTTTAGAGAGAGAAGTACGGACGCAATCTTGCTTGTATTGCCTGTCCATATCTATAAGGTCTACGGTCATTATAGTCTAATACAAAACATAGTTAATATCCACATCACATGTTTTATTTAAAGTAACGTGGAATTACACGAATAACATCATTAAAAGTTGATAATGAATATGAAATACATTATAATTTATGAATTAAAAATTTTGCGTCTCACACATTTCTTTATCTCGAACAGTAGGCGAGTAATTAAAAGCCACGTTATGTATATGATGAAAATAATAAGGGTATTTAAATATTTGACATCGGTCAAAAAGATAACAATGTATTTTTTCATGCTTGAAGATATTATGGATTTTAAATCTGAAATTATAATAGCATACTTATATAACTTCATCATTATGCAAGTACATTGACATTGCATGTATAATTATGAGTTTTTTAATTTCAATTTTATGAACTATCTACTTTAAATTTTTATTTTACGATTTGCAATTTTCGCCTGTTATCTTTTGCAATTTACAATTTATATTGTATACGAATAATGAAAACAACAAAAGACACAGAAATTGTCATTAGCTTATAATATAATTTTTGTCTCATAAAGCGTTATTATATATACATACTTGCAAAATGTCACTGTGTATCAATCATGAAAAGACGAAGCGTTCTGATAAGCCCTCCAACAGCTTAACGGGTAATGACCTTATTCAAAAAATTCTATGAATATATTAAGAAACGCGAGATGGATTCGCAAGAGCGATTTATTATCACCGTGTCATATTAAGAGAGTGAAATATCTCGAAGCTATATAAACCGCCATCGGGTAGCTCTAACTCTCGCCTGTCACTGTCTTGTGGTTCATGCAGTCGGTTTAGCGCGTCTTTCGAGTGTATCTGTCGCCTGTCGTTCGAAAAGAAAGAATATGTCACGGTCGTTAATCTTACTGCTATTTCTCGTTTATACGTTTTCTGCTTATTAACTAACCAGTAATTGCTCCCATTCAGACGCTAAAATATTTTCAAGAAAGAGGTCTACTTGACTCACAATCAGACAAACTATCAACCAAATGTCAAGTGAAATTAAAGTGAAATTAAGTTAATGCTTTATTAATTTTATTAAGGAATAATTGTGATAAGATTTCGAGTTAGAGTTGAAATAGATGTCAATTTCTTTTGATGAACTTGATCAATATTTCCTAGTAGAATGAATGTGTGGTTAATTTTTAACAAAGAGATATATGCAATTAATTGAAGATTAATTTGAGTATTAATTTAAAGGAGAAATTGAAAAAGAAATATGTATTTTATATATATTTAACGTATAGTATAAACACTTAATTAAAAAGTTTTTTATCTATCTGTAATTATTTTTATTTTTCTTCATTTTTAAATATCTTCTATCATTTATTATTAATATGGAGTTCATATCCTATATTTTTTATCGATGTTTTCTTGTTTCGATAATTTAGAGATTTTCTTAGTTGACCGAAGCTGACCGAAGTATTACATACTTGCATCGATAGAAAGGATTCCTGTATTAACTCTCAGAAATGACGCGTAATGCTCTCTGGTGGTGAAGACAAGAATCCTGCCTTTATTTATGATCCAAAAATAAACTTTCTTCAATTCTGAAAAGTTCTTAAAACATAATTTTATATTTAATTTAATGAACAAAGTTACAAATTTCTTTTTTATATTTTAAGACATCTTTACATTGAAATAATTTTTTTATATTGAAGTAATTTTTTATTTCTTCCATGCATCGCTTTTATTATATATAAACGGTAGTTTATAATTTAATCAAGTAATAATTAGTTAATATTTTAAACAATATAGCTTACATGACGAAGATTTTTATCATGCATAATATAAACTACATCACCGCGCGATGATCGGTCACGTCAGCAATTTCTAATTATCTTTGATTCCATGAGTATAATTGATAAATAATCAATATTTTTTAATGCTACACGCGGTGTACATCAAATCATAAATGTATTAATATTTAATATTTCATCAATCATTGTATATACTCAAAACCATTTTATATATGTGTGTACGCGCACCGTATTAAAATTCCGTAATTTAACAGAAATTTTATTAAAAAGATGAGGATATATTATTAGTGAAAAAGATGAGAGTTTCAATACATTTATTAATCTAATTTGATCGACGTTAACAGTTTAATAGTTAAATTCTCAATGATCACATCGATATATGTTTAATATTTTACAGTATCTTTAATAAACAATATACAACAAAAATACAATTATTTTGTTTATAATAAGTCATTCGTTGGTCCCACAACAACAGAAATTGTTGCTTAAGATTAATATCGTTCAGCTTTTTTGCAAATTGTAACTTAATAAAATTTTTAAGCTTAATAAAATTATTGTTGAATAGTTAGTTGCTTAGCATGTTGAAATCTTACTATAACTCAACAATATTAAATGTTTAGACGTCTGTATTTTTAGTTATTGTTAGTTATTTTTATATTTTTGTTTTTGTGAACATAATTATAGTAGTAATCTTAATTATTATTTAAATTTACATATCCTTTTTTATCTCGACTTTAGATGTTGTCAACTTTTTTTCGACAGACTATGTCTAGTTGATTGGTTCTATTACTATTATTGTCTCTGTTGCAGCACAACGTTACAGCAAATATTAACGCGCACATATATGTACATACATTTTATAATAATCGCTTCAATCACTTCGTCATTAGAATTATTACAATATATAAGTACTTAGTTGTTATTTCAACGATTTGAGAATATTTACATTAAAAGTAAAGATTTAAAGTAAATTTCAAAGAAAACCTAAATAACAAAAATAAATGCATGTAAAAAGAGAAAGATAAAGATACATTATGTACGTCGATTTTACAACTTTGTCTAACATTTTTATAATCATTTATATTTGTAACATATATATATATATATACAACATGCGTTTATAATATCTTATCTACATACAATTTCAACGTGCACGAAGATTATAATAGTGAAGGATTATGAAACGAGATTTAATAATTCTTCGTAGACGCTTGAAAAGGAATATAAACATTTCGGTGGGAAATTCAGATTCGTAAATTACTTTCCGCCGTGGAATTAAATAATTGGTCGTATCTCACTCTTCACATATTAATTAACGAGTTAAATCATTTTATACACAGATAATTTTACGCGCATATATAACTTTTTACGCCTGTAAATAAATAAACCTGTAATAAATAAGCATTATATGCTTACACGAGATATGCGATTTGAAGAATATTTTTCATGCGTTTTTAATATTATACTAAAAATTACACATCAACGCGCATGTTTGTTATGGCAACGCGCGACTTTCACTACGTAATGTACTTATAAGGATGTTGCCTAAGGAGTTCGTACAGTAACATTGATAGTGTGCCAGCAAAAGTGGCACAAGGAGACACATAATATTGCATTACACCTATTATGTTGTTAACACGAATCCCAGCAGGCTATACAACCAATTCCTGAAGTTGCAATTATTTTAAAACGTACTTCTTTGCATGGAACTTTTTAAAATAAAAGATAATCGTATTACTTGATAAGACAGTCAAGAGAATTTATATACGCGCACCATTTTATAAAATTTACAATGTATTTTAAGATTTTGCACTAAGTGTGACACCCGCTTACCAAAATTTTGTGCGTCCAGTGCTTTATCTTATTACGTAATAAATTATCTTTTTAGAAAACACATTCGATGATGTATAAATGTAATATACAAACGTTTGCATAATAATATGTGCATAAATAACAGCATCACGCATCGAACTTATAGGCAACATTTTCATGTTGAGCGCTTACTGAAATATAACTTTAATGAAATATAACATAATTCTATGATTATATGTAATATAATATGCAAAACGTTTTTATTTATTGCTTAAGAAAATATGTAAGTATAGATATTTTTTAAAAATAAAATTTGGAGAATATTTTTTGTTGGGAGCCTAACACTAATATATTTTTTCCATTTTGCAAATTATTAAATTATATCAACTTATAATATAATACTTCATTAAAGTAATAAACTATATTGCTAGATCAAAATATCGGAATACTATACATTCCATATTTATTCCAAATCGTGATATCACATTTAAATTCTTTGACTATACAGTTGATTTCATCAATTTTATCAGTGACCAGTATTTCTTATGTAACTTCTCAATTTTCAGTAAAATATTTTATTAATTAACCGAATAATGCCACAATGGCTGCCAAATTGAAATGAATTATTCGGCAATCAAAAATTTGAAAAATTTTGAAAAATTGTTTAATCGTTTGTAATTTAAAAATTTTTGCAAATTTGTGCAAAAGTTGTAATTTTTTATCGCACAACTGTCTCAGACCGACCATTCGCTATCATTTAACCTATTTGGTCCTCAAGAGCCGCTGGGTATAAGGAAATACTTGGAGCTAGGATTGGTTGCAAGTGGCAGGCGCCAACGATCTGCAACCGCGAGCTATCTGAGCGCGCCATCACTTTGAAACCGATTGCTCTTCAAGGGTCTCGTTAGCTCTCAGCTTGATCTCCTTCCAGGAATACTGAATATCCTTGCTCTCGCTGAATCGAGAACAAACAGCTAATCGTAGGAAGTACGTGTCCTTTATCTTCGAAGGGACAAGATGGATATTTCCTGCACCGTTAATTCTCTTTAGCAGGGCTTCATTGAGTTCGTTGGATCCCTGTAAATCATTATAGAATTAGATTTTCCATTTCCTTATACTATTTATAAAATAATATATATGATATTTTTCACAATCATCAATCAATTAAATCATTCTTTAATCTTCTTCCATTAATTTAAAATTCAACAAAAATTATAAATATCTCTTTTAAATTATCATGATGTTGTTGGATATGCATATAAATATATATATATTTGTCAAAAAAAGGCTCTTTTGCAAATATACTTTTGAGAGTAATCGACTTACCTTCAATCGGAAGCAAACTAGTCCCATGATAACTTCGCCCACGATTTCGAAGCGAGGATCGGAGAGAACTAATGCTTCAAATTCGTGTGCTTGAGCGACGTGCGATCGGATGAACTTTTGAAGATTCTCGACTCCGTAGAGCCTTAATACGAACCAAAGTTTCAAAGATCGGAATCTGCGTCCAAGTGGAATTTGCCAGTGCTGTAACAAAATACATTCAGCTTGATTAATGACAGTATTTACAAATTGTTTTCTAAATTAATTTCATTAACTAAATAATGTAAGTTCGACAATATTGATTTAATAAACTTTTAATAGATTTTTAATAAACTTTTAATAGTTACCCTATAATCTGGTGCTGCACCCTGCGAATCGTGCTTCAGGTACAAAGGATCGACATTGAAAGCGTTTATAACATATGTCGGTTCCTTAAGCCACATAGCAGAGCAGTCGAAATTAACTAACATCCATTTGTGTGGATTGAAATTGAATGAATCTGCCATTTCGATACCTTTCATTAAATATCTGAATTCCGGGCAAATAAAAGCGGATCCTATAATTAAATGGATTTGTTTTAGCTTTGTTTTGTGAATTGCTGTTTGAAGAATTTATCATTATTTTTATTATATAATGAAAGAATTACTTTATACCTGCATAAGCAGCGTCCACATGCAGCCAAACGTCCTCACGATTCGCTACAATGCCCATTTCATCGAGACGATCAAAGGCGCAATCAACAGTGGTACCCAAAGTAGCCACGGCCTATGACAATAAATTAATTTGTACTCTCTAAAATACTGATTTTTTAATAATTAATTAATGTAACGTAATTAATATTAATTTCTCATTGTTATATTAAGGTTTAAGTTAATTATTTATAGAAAACAATTATTATAAGCGCGATACCAATATTTTTTATGATATAATAAATATTACTAATATGATATAATAAGTATCACCAAATTTCTATGAATTTTTTATATTTCCAAGAAGTCGCCGTATTTCCGAGAATTTCTCTAAATTTCCAAAAATTTTCTCGGAATATTATTTTATTACATAAATATTCATGTTATTATATCTTATATTTATTTATATTTACGTACACTAAATTTTTTCACTGCGATTTTATCTGATTCTTTAAAAAAATAAAAGATGAAAGTAATGGGGCACTCGATCGATAGAGGAGTATCGGAATAAGCTAGACTTACGTAAAACGGTATGAATCCTTGCTCTTTATCCTTCCTGATTGCTTCGGCAAATGTGTCGCCGCGCAGCTTATGTTTTTCATCGACTTCCAACTGTCTGAATTTTATTCCACCGAGAAGTCCAGCGCGTTCAACCGAACTATGTGCTTGGCCTAAAAAAATACAATATTTTATCGTGCATTTTTATTGCGATTGATTTATTATAATTGTTCGATTTTCGAGAAACCTGCAAAATCGCTGACGTACAATCGCTGACGCCGATATTTAATATTTATTCAGAATTATAGTAACTTGTACTTGTAAAACCAAGATGTATGCTATATGAATGAATATATAAATTTTATTAATTGATGAATATCTTTATTTCTTTAAGATATTTTATTTTTCAATAATGTAATGTGTCGTATAATATTTGGGGAAGAGAATCATTCTTATTGATAGCGATGGAATTGTCGTCATCATCTTCAATCGCGATTATAGCGCAAAAAGAAGTAAAAAATTCTTCATTCTTTCAGAACAATAGTGGCTCGTTGATAATATTGCTCCGCTCGATATTTTTAATTAAAAAAAACATCGTGATCATTATTCATCGTATCGGAAAAGAATTCTAGGAAGTTTTTCTTTTCTTTTTTTTCCATTTCGATAAAGCACGTCGAAATTATTGTGGGAGTTGAGAATAGCAGAGAAAGTTCAGCCTGAAATATAACCGGAGCGGTTATTACGAGTTGCCATGGCAACAAAGTGCTGCTTGATGAAGTACCCGTGAACCCCATACTCACCCTATCACTCCATCCCTCTCAACCCCTCTATTCACATGCCTTTGCACTGATTGCGCCCAGTCACTGAAAGCGACCGGACACTTTTCAGCATTATATCTATGCGCTCCGAGGTAATGCAATGAATACGAATGAAAAATTGCTATCTCAAATCAGTGATACGCTTTGATAACTCGAATCTAGACTTTAATTGCGATCGTATATAATATACTGAAAAGTTATAATCTATTGGTGACCGAAAGAAATAGTAACTTTGAAAGTAAATTAATAAATTTATTAATTTTGTTACGTTTTAATAAGGTGATGAAATTTTTTTATTAAAGCATTTTTTAATTTTGTAGTATAATAAATTTAAAGAAATGTTTTAAATTATGCTACTACAAAGCTATTCATCTTTAATACTTTCCGTTTGTCGTAATAATACTTATGTTAAAAAATCTAATAATAAATTATAATATCTTATACTTGAATAATATACTTGAGATATTATAGATTAATTTAAACAATCATCTCGTAGTAATATTTTCAAAATTTACAAAATATCGTCTTTTTATTTTTAATTGTGCCTCCATTTCTATATGAGGCTGTGACTGTCATAACTTTCATAGCTGTCATTTAACACTCATCGAGATACATGTCATAGTTCAAGTGTTTATTTATAGTCATTGAACTGTACGTCACACTTGACGCTGATTGTTCTGCGCTGCGTCTTTGCCTGATAAAGATAGACGAGAATTGATTGTGAAAAACAATTTATGCGATTTGATACTCTGGATGTAGCGTATAAATTTTTTTTACTGAAGAAATTGTTTGAATTACTTGTTTCCGATTTGATCAAGATCTTGTTGATGTCTTGTAAGTTTTCACATACTAGTGACAGATACTAAGCAAAACGATCGCAGAATACTTACAAGAACAGTATGCCACTAGTTTGCTGATGATCTCGTTTTCTGTCCAATCGGGATGCTGCTCTTTAACTTGCTTTATCTTTTTGGCCTTTGCTCCTAGTAGTGCTACCAAAGTGGCTTCGCTAGCAGTGCCCTATGAAGGTGAAAATTGCACTTTAAACATGCTTAACACCAAACCTACCACCGCCGTTCAAATAACCGTTTTTAAACTTTTGATTAAAAATTCTGCATTCATGTTATCGCTTTTCCTCAATTGACTTCACGACTTTTTCTTAATATACATATAATCCGGTTCGGTAGAAATAGGTATATATAAATTGTCGGTAGCTTTACTGTTAATAGTGTCCTTGTCTTCCTCAGAAATGACTGTTCTCTAGATAGTATCTAGATAACCTTTGTCAATGTAATACCATTTGTAAAATTCCGTTTACCTGAATGACGCCACCACCTTTTCCACCGCTGCAGGCAAGAAATTCTTTCGGTAAGTCCAGCATTTTTCCTAGCCAATCCAGTACGATTACTTCTAATTCAGTACAGGCTGGACTCGCAATCTAGAATTTAGAAAATTTTATCAAAGGTGACTAAAAGGATAATGCGTTTTTAGTGTTCTAATCTCAACGTATATATTTCTTTGATATATTTCTTTGCTTCATATTATTTTTATTTTTTGAAATTAACATATTTTATTTAAAAAAAGAGCGTATTGTTAATATTATTTTAACTTTTATCTGTCACGGAAAACAGATTTTGTTATTCTTAAAGATGTAAATAAGGATCTCGATATAAACTGTATTGCAGAATATTAATTGATCATTGATATCTCAAAGCATAAGCATGTGTGTAGAACTTATAATAATAATTTGAAATGAGTAAAGTATTCATATTTTTCAACTACAAGTTGTTATGCTTACCCATGTGAATCCAATGCATGCAATAGCTCCGCTTAACATATCTGCCAGAATAGAAGGATACGATTGCGCAGTGGGAAAGTATGCATGAAATTTTGGACTGTGCCAATGAGTAACCTATAAACAATTTTATCTTAATTTATTTCTTGTTTACTTATGCAGCAATCAAAGATACCGAAAATAAAGTACTCTAATTTCTCAATTTTAATATCGTTATATTTCGTTTCCTGATATATAAGTGAGTCAGTCGTTATTATAATTGTCCTAATAGAGATTAGTGATTTAGGGTAGTCTGAGGTATTTAAAAATCACTTACGCCTGGCATTATCACTCTTTCGATATCGGCCATTATATCTTCCCATTGTTCAGGACTTTGTGGTGCTTCGGATGGTAAGAGGGGTTTCATGTATCCTGGCTCCACCGTAGGCAGGACTCTCCTGAAAATTTTTAAAATTTCTATGTTTAAGATATATTTATATATGAAAAATACAAAAAATATATATAATATACATAGATTATTATTTTAATGCAGATTCACCGTCAAGCGATTTTTTTCTTGATTACGTATTATACCACTTACCTGTCTCTAATATTTTCCAAATAGTTTGTGATATATTCCGCCATATCCTTGGCGTAATCCTTGAAGCTATCGGGATCCATGATTTATCTTCTTCAACCTATAATAATCGAGGGAAGAACAATTACTAGTAGATGTAACGATATCGAAAATATCCATTCGATTATACTTTGTGCAACGTAAATGGAGTAGGTGCGGTTCTCTAGTATCCTTGGCATATCAATATGCACGAACGCTTTGAATTAATGTACGAATGTCATACGTATGCCGTTCTTAATTATTTTTCAAGACTGGGTGTTTAGCGGAATAAATAGAAAATAATAGCGATTGCATTTCCGCATATTACGTAACGATAACTAATGCAAATGACTATAAGAATGTTGCTATCAAGATGACCGTGATAATTTATAGAAAGTGTGTGAAGCGGTTGAAGTTGTTTTGCTAGACTCAAGGATGTGTGTTAATAAAAACAACGATTTCGGATAAAGAGAGAAAGTGACACTACAATGAGAATTAGTTGAAGCACGGAAATTGCATGTGAGGATGAAGTTGCATCAGCATACGTTAAACTTAATATAATTTTAATGAGTGGAATGAGATTAAAATTATCTTAATAATTTATTACTTTATAATAATTTAAAAGTCTAAAGCGAAATGAGAGATACAAAAATAATTTAAAAGTCGAAAGCGAAATGAGAGATACAAAAATTATCATTAATGTAGATATAAAGAGGACTATATTTTTAACCTAGTTTTTTTGTCAAATACAGTACTTTATTTAATAAAGTTTACAGTTAAATACAGTACTTTATTAAATAAAGTACTGTATTTAACTGTAAAGTACTTTATTTAATAAAGTACTGTATTTAGTTGTATCTCTCATTTTTCGCTTTCGACAGACTTCTAAATTATTATAAAGTAATAAATTATTAAGATAATTTTATTTTATAAATGATTAGCAATTCTAATAATGATCTTAATTACTGATAAGCTTAATAATTTTATTGTAACATATAACTCTGTTTTAGAATTAGTAGGAGATGCTTTATACATAATCGTTATCTGTTAATGCATTAATGTTCAACAAAGAAATTGATAACTTAGATTTATCGCATAACTTAAAGCGGATAGCATCGCTAATACGTCACTTCGAACATCCTACTTTCTATCCTTTTCCTAAGAAAAATTTTAGACAACAAAAATGAGTATATACATAAATAACGTTTGGCCTTTCGAGCGAAATATTTAATAAGCCTAGACATCGATAATTGGCGACGTAGAGCCAGTGACGTAGGTCTTGAGAAACTCAGCAGCTGGCAGGTGAGGGAGATGCATATGTGTCTATGTTACCAGATAGAATGTCCACAGGAACGAAGAGTGGAGGGAGAAGGACAACGAGATCGAAAGAGCGGTGGACGATCAGCAAAATCGCCTTCGCGTAGAGAAGTAAGAGTGAATTCGCCGTAATGACCATGACTCATTTTCATGGAGCTGGTTTCGTACGAATCGCCGTTTGCCGCCGTCTGTTTATCACGTCGAATCGCGATTTTGTCTGCTACGGTTTTTTACCCGCTCGCTATGACGTATTCGCGGAATATTGCAACGCGGATTTTTGAGGAGTGACCGCGGCAAGAGGATGGAAGTTAAATTTTAAGATTTATATACAGTAAGATTTATATACAGCTCAAAAGTCTTTTGACAAATAGTTTTTTGTGAATTACTTTATTAATACCAATACTATACATATATTAAACTTTGTAATATAATCTTTGCATACACGGAAAGAACGGTTTTGCTGAAGTACCTAAAAATTTAGTCAGATAAAGATCAGAAAATAATTATGTTGGACTATCCAAAATAATTATGTAGGACGCTCAAGCATAATGACACTGCTGCAAAAAGTTTTGACATTCTAGCAACCAGCTTGAGCGTCCTACATAATTATTTTAAATGTCCAAAGTAATTATTTTCTGATCTGTATCTGACTAAATTTTTAGATACTTCAACAAATCGTTCTTTCCGTGTATAATAACATATATGATTATAACAAAAATATATCTTCGCAAATATTAATAAATATTACGTAAACAACGTAATGGTTCTGTTTACAAAGTAACGCATGAAAACTGATTGTCAAAAGACTTTTGAGCGCTACTGTATATATTATCCGCAATGTCACAATTTTTAAACTCTAATATCTGACCACTGTTATGTATTTAATCTCCTGTTCTTTATATACTTTTAATGGTATTAATTTTGATGTTAAACTGAAGAAGACTAATGTCCATTTCTACCAATGTAGATTAATATTAATCTCGGGTTTAACTTACTCTTTATCTTTTTCTAATTTTTAGAACTAGAAAAAGATAAAGATTAAGTTAAACCGAGATTAAAGTTAATTTACATTGGTAGAAATGAACATAAGTAATAGTCGAAACGTATAACATTAAAAACATCTATTGAATGATTTTTTAATAAGTCTTATATTATAAAATTTGTTACCACCTATTATTCGCTCGTATTTGGCCGCATTTCCCTTTTATTGCTTTGCATACAACGAGCTAGAGACTTTTATTTACTAAATTTTAATAATTATTTCTTTAAGCGATGTTATTGCGCGACTTGCATGTAAGCAATAGGATATCTATGCAGATTTTTACTTCTGTGTCACACAGAATAATATTGTTCTCATTTTAAAATGTTGAACCGTTCCGCGTAATAATTGATATGAAAAGTAAGAGTCAATATATTATTATTCTTCCGTTATCATCGTTAAGCTATACTGACAAAGAATATCATTATTACGAAAGAGAGACTTGAATTATTAAAACCTGTGAATAATTTAGAAGAGTACATTTAGACTGTACATTTACACGAGATTAAAGTAGTTTTTATTTTAGTTCCTTTTACTTTAAATTTCACCAAATTAGTAAAATTAAGATATTAATATTAACATTACGAAATATTGAAAGACATAAAAAAATAAAGTATGAATGATATCGTTGTACTCATTTTGAGGATACTCGATTTAGAGAATAATAATTAATTGCTTTCGAGAAATCTTGGCACACAAGGAAAAATGGAAAAAAGAATGAGAAATGTGGAGAAACGAATGACTCCTTACACGATAGAGGAAACTCCCGCGGTGGTCAGGGAATCCCCTCTTGATGCTCTGATATCAGCGGATGTTTCTCAAAAGAAAAGTACACGGAAAAAAATTGATTAGTTGATACAGCCAAGTTATAGCTTGCTAACGCAAATTTAAGATTTATAACTAAGCAAATTTGACAGAATAGCAAAGATAATATGGCTGAAAGCAGTTATGAGCATATTTCCTTTGCTACACTATCAAATCTGCTTAGTTAGAAATGTTAAACTTGCATGTAAACTTGGCTGTCTATTTTTTTCCGTGTATGAACGCACTTTCCGCGTCAATAATTAGAGATAATTATGGATTGTCGAGTAGTTTCTGACCCGAAGTGTTATCGTAGAGTCATCACGATTTATTTATTTGAAGCGGCGTGGCGTTTTGAGATAGAGTAATTTTTGCGAGATAATTCTACGCATGAGAAAACAACTGTGGCATATATTATACCTCAATAGTATTATATTTCACTTATCAAGGAAAATCTTTTTATATCTATTGACGTACGTATTTCGTATCGTATGTATAAAACATAAGTCATTCAGATGTTAAAGGATTGATATTGCATTATAGAGAGAAGCATTTGCTGCCATGTATTTCGTGACAACGTGAAACATCTACCGACTCAACCATCACCAATCACTGTTTCTTTTCCACGAGAGAATTTAAGCTAAATGTCAAACTAGATGCAGCGTTTTACCACTTGTTTTTTAAACAAAGTATTTAATGAAAATGAGAATAGGCCAAATGTCGGTCAACCGTGGATCTTGGTGCGTAATAATAATTTTTGTGTGTTTAATGTATTTTTGTATTATTTAATGTATTATTTAATTTTTTAAAATAATTAACTTAGGATTATATTTTTATCGTTCACATGGACATTATGTCATAACAGAGAAAATTTGATGAGATGACATCGAACTGCATATATAATGTTAATAATTTCTGATAAGAAAAAGATAGCGTTAACTTATCGAGTTATATTAAGATGTTATATACAGTTAGTTTATCTACGACTGTTGATCTTTCGGTTGGTCTGTTTTCTCAGATACTGATCAATGCGATAAAGAAAATCTCAAAAAAGATAAAAAAAACCTCGTATTCCGCAAATGCACAGCATTGTGAGAGTGAATGAAATGAACCGAAATACTCGCGCTAAATTTATTTGGATCTCAAATATAGCGCACGTCGAAAACGTTACTCTTATTCGTACAATTAGTCAGACGGCAATTCCTATTTATAACATGCCAGTATGCTAAAAATAGCTTGCAACTATTAGATGATCTCAAAATACAATTCGATTTTTCTTCCGAAGTTTAATCATCGTTTTTGAAGAGCGTGACAGATTAATTTAACAAGCTAACGCAATTAGAGAGCTTTTCAGTCGGACTATGTCGGAGCGAAAGCTTAATAATTAACGAAGCGAAAGCTTAATAATTAGTTTTAGACACTCTGTGCGCGTTTAGAGACTAACAAGCGCTATTGAAGTTCACTCCTTGACATCAATTATAGGGTCTTCGAGGTTCTAAACATTCTTGGTTTTGAAGTCACTCAATTTTTCATCAAACTAAAATTGTATTTGTATCTTACATTAAACATAAATTTATCGTAAAGAAATTTTCTTATAAAATAGTCAGAAAATTTGTTATAAAATTATTGTAGTTATATATACTGCAGTTGTTATAGTTCTGTCATAATTGTAGGATATACTCTTCCCTACGCTTATTTATTACAAATATACCTACAGTGTCTATAGCGATTAAAATTCTACAGATCTTTATACGTCGATTTTAAAGAATATTTTAAAAAAACAGAAATGAAAGTACGATTGTTTTCCTATTTTAACTTTCAATATTAATAAATAATGTTTTAGAGCAATATATATTCTATATTATTGCAATTTACTCATCACTCATGTACAACAGCTTGTCTTTAGAAGTAAGATATAATAGACGACGCAATTTATTTAATCGACAAATTCCCTCTCATTAACTCCCAAAGATTGTCTTAAATACTATAAATATGCCTGCAGCCCAGGTAACATAGAAGAATGCAACAAGCATTCTACATTCCAGCAACTGAGAAAGTTACAATCGGTCTCCCTATGTTCCTCAGTGCTAGTAAGTAGTAATTTAACAGTAACAAAGTAAAAAAGATCTTTGATGAGAAAGAGCTTGTTTGCTCCTACAGTATCTAAATTGGGTCCGAATGTTTTTCAATTGCCTTATATTAGTAAAAATGTAACCTGTATTGTTTTCTACAGGTGTTAGAAATTATAAACATACGGCTATCGGATTTATATATTTTTAATCGAAATAAAAACATGAAACTCTAAAAAGTCGTATACTGCAGGATGCATGTAGTACACTTTGAGGAGAAAATTATTGATACGCTTATCGTAGAAGAATCAAAGAAACTTTGTCGTACACTGAAAAAAAATTCTTGGTAAGCCCGTGAGATGCATTTAGTGTACTTTCTTTTGAAGTATTTGATTATTATTACCAATTATAATAATAATAACAAAACATTTTGTAATAATTATAAACATTTGTAATAACTATAAGAGCAAATTTTGTTTAGTCGAGCCAACTAAATTATGTAATACTTATTATACGTTTAGTTGAAACTATTTCATCAAACTGCTTGGTAACGTTAACTAAGCCTGGATTTTTATAACCAAGCCTTTCTTTCAGTGTATACACACAAAATAGAGAACGGGTAGAGTCTTTGTTTATTTTACCATGCACGAAAAATTTAAAAATATAATTCATCTACATGGTTGCGCCTCCTACTTTTGCTACCTGGGCAGTATCTATAGCGATTAAAACTCTACAAATCCTTATTCTAAGGAACACTTCAGAAAAACAGGAATGCAAGTGCATTTCGCTGTCGCAGGTGAAGTAGAATAGAAATTCGACTCACGTTTGAACGCGCGGACTTCGATAATCTAGCGATTCACTGAGCAATCCTTCTTGACAGCGATGATATCCACGTGCCCGTAGTGATTCCGCGAGCTGGTGGAGTGCGCACAACCGGTACTCCACGACGAGTTGCCGCTCCATCCGCATCGTGCCGTGCTTTATGTAACTCCCCACCTCTTCGTCGTTCACCAGAGGTGCCGTTCGACCAATCGCAATCATGTTGTACGCCGAGATTCGCTTGCCTCGTCCCGTCGCGAATATACCACGGTCAAAGATCGATAACGGAAACGCGATCGATAGCAGCTGGTCACTCGATTAGCGACGCGTAAGTGGTGGACGCGTTAACTTTTTGCGCTGTTAGTGACAGGAAGTGCAATTTAGTTTTACTTGCCCCCATCCCCGCGATTATCTCTCTGCATTACTTTATATCTTTACACCATGATAAATGACCAGTTGATAATTGAATACATAGGTATTGAGTTTCTCGGCTAAATGGTATAATGCTGTTTTCAAGATTTCAGTTTCATATTTTCGGAGTATTGTTAACTTCGCGCGGAAAATGGTTCCTAATTAAAATCATTAAGAAGAACCATTTAGCTTTAACAAATTAACTGTTACGACGTGTTTAAAGACTCAATTCGTCGTTTTACTTGATATATCAATTTATTGTTTTAAGCGAGCTGTTGCTGAAACGTATTTTACGGTTCTTAATTAACGTCTTTCAAGGCACCGACATCGTAGATTGCGTTAAGAAGACGATATCGTGAAATTGAAGAGGCGTAGGAGTATCTAGATGGCAAAATTAGGGCGCTGCCGTTTAAAGCGACATCATTTGTAATTTGATTACAAGTGCGAAATCAAGGAAGCATTCAGGCGACAAATCGAGTTACTCCACATAAGCACGATTCTAGTTTTCAATCGTGCACCTCCTGTCGCGACCTCAGAAAAAAACGTTTAACGCTCGCTGTGGCATTGCTGATACGAGATCTTAGGCAATCTGATCGTGATCTAGAAAGGAATCTGAGAAACGAAAACAGCCGTTCTTTCAATAATGTGGTCTATCAGGTAGACGAGGTTACTCCCCACGGAAATTGAATATTAAAAAAATTCTAGACTCGATTATTGCCGAATCTTGTATGTTTTTCTTTTACTTCATTATAGTCACGAGAATTATTTTTCTCAAAGCAAGTACATCTTATTGTAGTTAGGGTTGCCATAATAAAATTTTCAAAATTAGAATTCATAAGCCAAAAACCCCGGACATTTCGCTTGCAACCCTGGACGCATACAAAAATGCGAATAGATTAGCAAATTGGTTATAATAAACAATAAATGAATAATTATTTTACATCTTGTTTTCATAGTAGGTACTTAGAGTAAAATGCATAAATTAAACATGTTTTTAATTTAAAAGAAGTTTCATTATTAGGTATCTACTTTATTGTACCTATACCTACGTGCTATATTGTCATTGGTATTTTTAAAATATCAATAAAATAACAAATAATTATGAAATATATTAAAGAACTAAATCAGCACAAAAAACTATTGGTTTTTATCAGTAAATTGAAGTGATTGAATATGATATGGTTAATTAAATTTAAAATGCAAAATATTTAGAAATTTTCTTAAATCTTAAATCCCAGACATTCATAATTACCCCGGACACATTCGAAAAATCCCCCCGGACGATCCCGGACACCCTAAAAAAGAAGACGGTGTCCGGGAAGGACTGATGGCAACCCTAAGTAGAAAGAAAGAACTCCTGGAACCTTTTCGAGCAATCGCGACGGTTACGCGAGTTGTAAACAAACGTGACACGCTGGAAGACTGGGGCAGAGGGGTGAGGCTCGATTGATCGAGCAGGAACTAGGAACAGTCAGGAATCAAATAGATTGTTTCGAGCTGTCACACGCAAAGGTTGCAGGAGAGGTTTAGGCCCTGCGCACAATGGAGGAATATTAGATATTAGGAATAGGAATTAGAGTTTTAGAATCAGTTTCCTCAATGAACACTATAGATAAATAATAAGTTATGTTGTGTTTCGTATAACACATTATATGTCTTATATCTTATTAATATCCATTGTGCGTTACGTTCTAAAATTTTAATTCCTATTCCTAATATTCCTATCTAATATTCCTGCATTGTGCCCAGGGTCTAATAAAGAAAACTCTCGAAATTACGGATATAACTTTTATCTTCCTTCCCGTCGTTCTCTCAGCGACTACATTATAAACTCCGTTTTTTTTTTATAATGACGAAGAAATTTATGGGTCTATCGATTTCATGAGAAAAGACGTACAATCGTTTAAATATCTAAAAAACTTCCACGTTTCTGCACACGTGTGTTAATAAATTTTTATGACACTATTTATGATCACTTAGGACATTTAAGTTATTGATTACGTTAGTCATTAGCGAACACATAATTAAGTCGGAGATAATTATCTGAATAATACACGGAAGGAACAGTTTTGCTGAAGTATCTAAAAATTTAGCCAGATACAGATCTGAAAATAATTATGTTGGACCGTCCAAAATAATTATGTAGGACGCTTAAGCATTAATGACAATGCTGCAAAAAGTTTTGACATCCTAGCAAACAGCTTGAGGGTCCTACACAATTATTTTGGATGGTCTAATATAATTATTTTCTGATCCGTATCTGACTAAATTTTGAGATACTTCAGCAAAACCGTCCTTTCCGTGTATGTTTCAAGTATTATTTACATATTATCTTGACTACATATTCTTATCTTGACTACATAAATTTGTTAAATTTTACGATGAAAACGCTACTAAAATATTATTTAAGATGAACGCATAAATTTTGTTTAAAACCTATCTCCATAATCTCAAAACAGCTCCCAGATAACATGCATATACAAAAAATGTCGAAAAGATATCTAAAAGATGTTTTATGCAACATCATGTTGCATAAGATACCTTTTCGACATCTTTTAGACATGCATGTTATCTGGGCTGCTAAAATGTTATCTTAACGCTACAAGTTTACGCTTGGAAAAATAAGATTTATAACGCTAAAATCACATTCTTTCCAATTGTCTTACAGTTATACATGGAAAGAATGGTTTTGCTGAAATATTAAAAAATTTGGCCAGATATACAGATCTGAAAAATAATTTTGTTGGATCATCAAAATAATTATGTAAGACGCCTAAAATAGTCACTAGAATATCAAAACTTTTTGCAGCATTATCATTATGTTGGAGTGTCCTACATAATTATTTTGATGATCCAACAAAATTATTTTTCAGATCTGTATATCTGGCCAAATTTTTTAATATTTCAGCAAAACCGTTCTTTCCGTGTATATATTTATATATGAATATTGACTTATTGCAATTAAATCGGCGGAATAACGAATTAATAACGCCATGAATAACATACTACTGCTCATATAAATTTCTTAATGATTGAAGATTTTATCATAGTAGGATCGGATGGTAAATCCCCCGAGCGGGAAATGTTAATTCGTCTGGTATGCAGGAACAGAGTCGATAATAATCTCGAAGCGGCTCGGCATAAGAATGCGAAGAAAATAGGGACGGCGTGTGCTCGAGGAAAGTCATTTCCCTCTACCCGAGAGCAAAAAAAAAAGGGATGAAGAGTTGCGTCGAGAGCAATCAACTCTCCAAGGACTCTCGCTCGGTCTAGGGTTGCCATAATAAAAATTTTCAAAACTAGGACTTATAAGCTACAAATCCCGGACATTTCGCTTGCAACCCCGGACGCATACAAAAATGCGCGAATAGGTTAGCAAATTAGTTATAATAAATGATAAATGATTAATTATTTTACATCTCGTTTTTAATAGTACTTAGAGTAAAATGCATAAATTAAACATGTTTTTAATTTAAAAGAAGTTTTATTATTAAGTATCTACCTTATATTGTATCTTATACCTACACGGAAAAAAAGATATGGTGCACATAACCAGAAATATTTAGTTGTAAACAACATAGCTGCATCACCCTAGTTATCTTTGTATGGTAGTTATGTGCAGGGTTGGGAACGTTGCTCTAAAAAAGTAACGCATTACCGTTACCGTTACTCGTTACTAATTTTAAAAAGTAACGCGTTACCGTTACCGTTACAGAAAGAAAAAAATAACGATCGTTACCGAAAAAAGTAACAAAAACGGTAACGGCGTTACAAGTAACGCGTTACTTTCCAACCCTGGTTATGTGTATGGTTGATATGACTTATATACTTTGGTGTATCAACTACATCGCTGTAGTTGCATGTGATCTGGTTGTGGCAACCAGAACTCGGTTGGGGCTCATTTACCATGGATAAGCTAATCTATCCATAGTTGCATCAATCGGGATGCTATACTGCAAAGCAGCGATGTCAGAAAACAAAAGCGACTCAAGAAACAGTCTGGTTAGAGCAACCAGGTATTGTTACTGCTACATCACAAGTCACTCAACAATTGCTCTGTGGTTGCAGCAAACACATAATTAGTTGTTCCATATTTAACTATTAAGGCCCGGTTTCACCAACGCGAGTTAATCTAATCGGTCGATTAAACTATATCTTTGTCTCTCTTTAAGAATGTATCTGAAAAGAGACAAAGATATAGTTTAATCGACCGATTAGATTAACTCGCGTTGGTGAAACCGGGCCTAAATCTGGTTAGCACAAACAGATTTATGTGCGAGCCAACCATTCTGTTTTTTCCGTGTACGTACTACATTGCCATTGGTATCTTTAAAATATCAATAAAATAACAAATAATAATAAAATTTATTATTAAAGAACTAAATCAGCACAAAACTATTGGTTTTTATCAGTAAATTGAAGTGATTGAATATGATGTGGTTAATTAAATCTAAAATGCAAAATATTTAGAAATTTTCTTAAACCCCGGACATTCATAATTACCCCGGACACATTCGAAAAATCCCTCCGGACGTCCCCGGACGGCCTAAAAAAGAGGAGGGTGTCCGGGGAAAAGAGGACGGATGGCAACCTTAGCTCGGTCGGACTTCCCTCTTTTAACTTGCCGCGTGCCACCGTCGCCGCCTCCTTTGCTCCTTTACCTCTTCCTTTTTATTGCCATGCTTCTTGCGCGTCGAAAGAAGTCGAACGGAAACGAATGTACTTTTCCTCGATGTTCTGTGCCGTCGTCATGGCTACCCGGTCAGATTGGATCGGAGTAATCGCCGGGACTTTCCGGGAATGTGTCGCGAGTCATATTGGGCCACTCTCGCACGCGTCAGAGTATCAACTCGGCCGCGGAGTTGTATCTCTGACGTCAAGAGCCGCTCGGCGTTTAGGAAAGTATAATCTGTAGCAGATAGCGTGGAGAAAGAAAGACATTTCTCAAGGCAATCGGTTTCCTGAAAAGTAATTTGGTTTTTACGTGCTGACGTCTCAGTGGGATAATCCTGCTTTAGCGCGCGCGCGCGCGCGAATATAAATAAAAATGAAAAGTTAACGGGAGTCCTTTTAACGGAAGATATAGGCAAGAGATTGTCTTAAAGTATTTAATTTGGATTATGTGTTACTATGTATTATTTCGATTTTACTTCTATTTATAATTTTATTAAAAAGTTCCACTTATTTTTAGATCGTTAAAAAATTATATTATACTGTAAAATCCGTTTCGCATGATTTGTTTTTGTAATATGAAGAATAACTATTTTTATCTTTATTGAGAGGAAAATGTTTATTTTATATATATATATATATATATTTAAAGTTCAAGAAAATAATGATTTTGGAAGTTTTGGAAAGAATTAGGCATTTATTTTATTTAGATTTAGAATTTTGTTCTTTTGTGAAAAATTATAATTTTCATTTTCCAATGACGATCTCGTCATCCTTTAACTGTAATCCGCATTTACGTAGCGAAATTGTCAACTGCATAAGGAGCAGACGAAAGAGAGGGCAGATTGAAGAGACGGCAATTTCCTGGTGCTCTTTACCCAGTTGAGTGCCAGCTCTGTCCGAAGTTATTCAACCATACCTTGTCTGTGGAAGCGACGAGCTTCAACATTGAATCTTCAGCTATTGTCAGAATCGTAATATGACTACTTTGCTACTTACTTATGGATCCGCACTTTACATTTTTCATCTCTGATGTTTTTTAAGAGAAAATAAGAAGCGATTTGCTACGATTGTATGATTAAAAGAAATTCTCTAATTCTTATAAGTTTCTCTTTTGAATCACGTAACAAGTATTTCGACGTGATCCAGAACCCCGTTGCCAGTTAATGGAATACCCTTGTCCACGTCTCCTTCCTTTTCAGACTCTCGATTGATTTATTTTCGTCTAATCCTCTTCATTCTTCATTTGAAGTGGAAACCGCTAATTTCTTCCGGATAAATATTATCCGCTTATATACTTCAAAAGATTAAAAGTTCGTTAGTTGAAGATACAATACAATATAATACAAAAACATATGTAAGCGAAAACACTTTATAAAAGACAAAAAGAAGCGGTCGTTTTTCTCCGCAATAGCCACCACTTTCGTCTGATTTATACTTTCCGAAACAATGGGACTCGTATTTCGCTTTCATACATAATGCATTGCATTTAGCGATAGCTTCCTAGTAGCTGCTAAGAAAACGAATGGTGTTGAATAATAAAGTCGACTTCTTGTATACTGAAATTCCGAGTTAAAAGCATTGATATCATTGAGAAGAAGAGAAAATATAAAAAATGATGAATAGAACATTAATATTTATCACAATTATGCTTTATTGTTAAAGTAGGTTAAACTAAATTTCACATTGTTAAATATACAAATTAGTATTGTTATTAATTTAAAAAAAAACACAAATTTAAAAATTTTGTGTATAATCTTTTTATCGAACATTTTTGTTCAATCATCGCTCTTATAAAGAACCAGATAGACGAATTAACGTAATATTTAATAAAACTATAACAATAAATCTGGCAATTAAAAAATTAAGCTTCTTATTTTGATAACAAATATAATTTAATTAGTGCAATGATGAATTCGTTAAATCGTAATATTACTGATTTAATTATTATGATAAATTTATTTAACTATGTTAAATTTATTTCATTTAATCAACAATTTTTGTGAAAAAATTAAATACTCTGTAAAACAGATGCAAGAAGGTCTTGATGTTTGCAGCAGGACAGTTTTATAACCTAAATATTCGATGTGTGGATCGAGATAATAATAGTGCAATGACAAATTAACAGTTGGAGCAAGAGTTACAGTTATCTGTATCGACATTTAATGCTGATGAAAAGTTCAGCGAAGATATAAGATATTAATTATTTATATATCTGTCACTATTGTTAACGTTAAAAATGAAATATTAACCAAAGATCTTCGCGTTTAATCTTACAAAGAACTACGTAACTCTGCAAAATCATTGTCCTTTTATAACACCGTTCTCAACACGATGCGAGGTTTGTTGTGATAAAATAATTTAATAACGATTAGTGATAAACGATTAACATCTTGATATAAACAATCTGTAATACGGTTTATTTTATTCACTGATCTACTACTAATCAATGCTTATTTCGACAATATCTTTTTTCGCGATGTTTGACTGTAATAAGCGGATTAATTAAAAACAGAAATTTAAAAATGAAAAGGAAATTAGTTTTTTGAAAGTGGGTTCTAATTAAAAAAAGTTTCTAAAATGTTTTTCTTTTAGGTTTAGTTGATCCATCTTGCTATTTTGATCTGAAATCGTAGTGAAATCATTGCGGAACAAAAGGCACACATATAGAGAACGAAATTTCTTCAGAAATCTTTTTCGAAAAGATTGTGTGTGTTATCTCGAGATGGAAACGGTAAAATATTACGCGAGTTTCGTAGATCCTCACTGGATTGCCGTAGTGGCGACAGGATTGTATACACATTTGCGACAGATCTGCATAATCGGTCTGTGCTTCGAGGAGGAAAACGTTTTGCCTTTTGATCCATCATATGCGTCGGTACTCTTTGTATTCTCGGTTTTGTGTCTATTAGCAGAATATAGACTATGGCCTGTAACTCTCAAAGAACCACCAATTCAGCTACTATATATTTATGAAGTGAGTCCTAGAACTATTATTTAAAAATTTCTTTAAAGCTAAATTAAATAAAAAATAAAAATAGTATTTTCGCGCAATGTCTTTTCGACTAAGTAATGTAAAAGAATAAAATATAAAGTTATCGAATTAAGATAATTACTCGAATAAAAATTTTATCGAAACGGGAAAGATAATAATAATATTGAATTTAAAAATTATATTGATTCGAAATTAATTTTACGGTATAGATGTTAATAGCTGCATTGAGTACGAATTTAGCGGTCCATATGGTATGGATACCAATGATGCATGCAATTTTCTGTCTAACTCAAGAATCCAGTAAGTGGGTACGTACCATTCATTAAATAAAAGTATAACGCGTTACAATTTCCTCAAATTCTCAAAAGACGGATTCTCATTTTATTCAATCATTTAATTTAATCCTTTTTATAAAAGTATTATTATTGGAAAATTTTTACTAATAAAATTATATAAAATTATATAAAATACCACGCAAGAAACGGAACTTTTGATCTGAACTTTCAAAGTTCGAAATATGCTTGTTTCATTTTAGTTGTCATGGTTGAATACTGTTATGGGTCTGGACAGTTACTCTTGGTTAATGTTTTTTGCGGAATACATGGCTAGAGACTACGCAGCCACGTACATGGCATTTTGCATGTCGTTATTGTCGTTCGTGTGGATGCTGGATGCCACCGAATCTCTGGATACGTTTCTGGATACGTGGAGCAAGTAGTGAATCCTGAAAACTTCAAATCTTATCCACAAAATTGTTCGACATGTAATAAAATTACAAAGCAACTTATCCATTCATAAACATATACAATTTTTAATAGAAAGAAATCTTGTCACCAGATTTAACATCGCACACAATTTAAATCTTTTAATAATGTTTATGATAAGTTCATTTATCTCGTTACAATCAACAGAATATTTTATTCAATTGATCTTTGTTACTTGCAAAATATTAGTTATGAACTTTTTCGTGTTTGCTAAAGGCTCGAGTAATTTGATTTAATGTCCTTACATAAAAAATTACTATATAACTTTTATAATTAAATACGTTCTTTTAATGATTTTAAATTAAATGCTTTAACTATACGATTTTAATCTAATAACGACTCCTTTTGTTTTTCGGAAGACGTTTACAGTTCACGAATGCAAGACATCGCAAACGCAAAAACAAGAGGGTTACCTTCAGCAATCCTGAAGTGACTCAGTCATTCATTTACAGACTTTGTCACATAAATCCTTTCACGTTAAATTATAGAAATTATAGTTTTTTCTAGTCTGCAACATTTTTCATGTTTATGTCCTTGTATTTAATAAATATCTATGCTTGCAATATTTTCTAAAATTATTATTATTGCATTAATCATTTGCGTTGCATTTTGCATTACATAAATATTTACAGAGAGAGAGAAATTTATATTTCTTTATTTTATTGATTTAATTTTGAAAAAAAAGAGGAAATTATACAAATTGTATTATTAATTTGAAGTATTATTATTTCATGAATTTACTATTTTTTATAATTTTATTATATTGATGTTTTTTTATAGCAAATATATTTATATTTAGCAATATGTTATTGAGCGCAAACTCTTCTTAAATTTTGATAAAATTATTTTAGAAAACTCTTTATGTTTGACCTGACAAATTGGAAGTTATTAAACTAACTTCATTGCAAATGTAATTGAAAACATCTTCTCTTTTCTCTTAATTGGTGATAATCCATAAATTAAATCTGAATGGCAAAATTGCGATTATTTAATATCGTTCTCCAAAATGGCGCGATTATCGTGTACGATATGGGCATTAATACTCAACACTTTAAAATTAACGGTATTTCAAACGTGTTTTGCTAACGCCATGGAAGACGAATTTGGTTATCCTCTGATATCAAGTCCACCAATTACTTCTTTTTTGATTGCATCAAGCGTCTACGTCATTGTCATCAATTCCACGATATTTCCACAATCTTTCCGAAAACCGAAACTTGTTTTTATGTGTTTATATGAGGTTAGTATGTCGCTAAATATACTATTTGATCATTTCTTCTTTTATATTTCTATATTACTTACTACCTTTTTTCTCTTTCTCTATTTTCAATTGTAGTTTCTTGTAACCGCGTTCTTCCTGGAATTTACAATTGCATGTATATGGACGCCAATAGACGTACTCATCTTAAGCACACTGCCAAAGAAAGTTTGTCCCGTAACGTAACGATTTACCTATCAATCTATATTTTAATTTTAATATTTAATATTTTAATAGTAACATACTTGAATAATTCCAATAATTAACTAATTTATATCAATATTTATACTTACCGAAAACTAATTCAAGCAGATACTTAGTCGATTAAAATTGGGAAATGCAGCTGAAATGTTTAATACGATTAAATCATTTATGCCGATTCTCACGAATGGAATAGCGGCAATGATTTTTCTGATTACTCTTCACGTTACAAGAGCTGTCGATTTCAAGGATTTAACGTAAGTGATAATTAGGTTTTATTACCGATATTTTTGCTATGAATAATAATACAATACAGAATACAAATCCTTTATTTTAAAAACAACTCAGTTAAACAATGCTGCTTTTATTAAAGTTTTTCTCGATATGTTAAATTTTAATTTGTACTATTTCTAACGTAATTTATATAATGTAAATTAATTGAAAATTTAGGGATAATGGAGTGATGTATTTCCTATCGCACTTGAGTACAAAATTTTGGCAACGTATCCGGAGCGAGTTTCCAGAAATTAAGAACAAGGAAAATAGATATCGTTACAATAATCGCAGAAATGGTCGTAGTAAGAATCGCGCAATCAATCACCAGAGGTAGCATTTTAACTATGCTGAAAATAAAAAATTTGTGACACGGAAAAGATTAGACACTATTTAAAGTTCTTTAACTCCAAATTTTTGTACGACTCTTTGTGCAAAGAAAACACGGTAATTTTCTCGATGGACAAATTGCGATGCAAGGGATCAATATAATTAAATCCAAAAATGAAATATGCGCCTTTGTCATCTCATCGATTTTATGAAAAAGAAGGCATTTATTTCGTTCGAACTGAAGTGTAAAGTACAAATGGTATAGATAATATAGTGGTAATAATATAATAATTATAATCATTAATAAATATCAATTCAATTAATAATACGATGTGTCCCAGTATACTGCGGATTATTAATATTATTATTATTATATATACGGTAATTGTACTAACGGGATGTGTTCAGTGGCAGCATTACATTATGTAATAATATGTATATCTTACAGTGATTTTTCTTTTCGTTGACCAACAGATAAAACCATCTCTTTTTATAATAAATCCATCTTACGTTTTACAATCATTATCTGTACTTCGCTATGAAAGAACTGATCCATGACATTAAAAAGAACACCTCTCCTAAATATTAAATTGTTCTAAATTGCGAAAGCGAATTATTTTCTAGAGTTCGCGTCTTGGCTGATTTTTCATTCTTTAGCATCGCAATATATTTTAGTAAAAAAATGTTTAATTGATTTCCTCTGTACGAAGTATTGCGAATGCACTCTGCATTTTTTTTACGTGCTAAAAATTTAGGAAAAGAAACTTTTTTATAGAATGAGCAGGAAAAGTATATTTCAGTATTGCACAGTATTTGTTTAATTTTAATAAATTGTATAACTTTAATTTAATAACCTATATTATAATATTTAATAATATTTTCATAAAAACATTAATCTTTTGCAATAATAAATAGTTATTTATATGGCCGTTAATATGAAAAAGTTAATTTAGAAACGGGAGGTGTTCTTTATTGTCTTTCGTAAGATGCGACGTGAAGCGAACTTCATGACGTTTTCTCTCTTTATCCTTCTTTTTCTCATCTGTCTCTCATCTCTTTTTTTTAACTAAACGAAATTCGGTTGTGTTATTAATTATGTACGAGTTTGCTCGCGCTCGGCCCCATAGTACCCCGTTTATAAAGTGTACCTTTGTGCACGATTAGGCAGTGCTCAGAAAAAGTTGGGGATATGTAGGATAAGCATAATATCCTGTCTTCATTCTGCGACTGGAGGTCGAAGAGCGACCCTCCGGTTGCGATAAAATGTAATGTAAAAAAAATGAGATCTTTTTAAAAAGTTCCGTAAGTACGTACTTAGATGATAAATTCCCGTGTTATAAAAGGGACCTTCGAACTTATTTGCCTTCGATTATAATGCCAATTTTCGGGATTATACGCACGAACTAAGCAAGCATACAGATCTAATTTATAATCTAATTTAAGGACGATAAGTGTCTTTGAGCCGAATCTTTTAATATTAATTATATTAATCGCGACAATTGTGTTTTGGAATGGATTTAAGGAACGCGTCGTTATTTTAGTTTCCCTCTTTCGAACAGTCGTATGTTTCCCAAAATTGCTTGTCTGTTCGATCATTTTTCGACTTTTTGTAACTCATGTCTTTCATCATAAATCTTCAATACCGTTCGTTAAATATAAGTACGATTGAAGTCAGTCGATTGTAAATGAAATCGTCGTGAGCGGTTTTCTCGAGTGACAATCTCGCGGACTCTGTTTCTTGATTTGCTCGGTTTAGATCTCACGCAAAAATTGAAACCGATATAACTAATGAGTTAGATTTTTAATGCAGCAAGTATAGATAAAAATGTACTTTTGCCGGTATAGTTCGTATCTTATTTTAAGACCGTCTTAAGTAATTTCTTAAGACGCTAATATGGCTCTGTGGCCGGTATTCATAATCGGATCTTATATTTAAGACCATCTTAAGTACAGTCTGAAGATGTCATAAGCCAATCACAGAGCTGTATTAGCATCTTAAGATATTACTTAAGATGGTCTTAAAATAAGAACGGACTATGAATACCGCTCTGTGATTGGTTTATCGGATACATCAAGACGATCTTAAATATAAGAGAACCGACTCTAAATACGGCCTTTGTCATTATTTACGAATGATAATCTTGTCTGAGTTTGTGAATTATAATCTTGTGTGATATAAATTAATTTGAGTAGATTGTTTTCGCGTGTCTATTCAGACTTCAGACAAGTTGGGAACTTTAGATTCCGCTTCTGTCATGTATTTTCCGTCCAGCGCGTTTGAAGCGCATACACGTACTGCTTCTCAAAAAGCTTTTACATAAAACGATCGAGGTGCACGGGTCGAGCGAATGGAAGAGTCTTCGAGCCTCGTCGATGTACAGACACGCGATCAATCGCCATCGCGGATCTTTGTCGTGGATCTCACAAGAGTGCAAACTTGATCATAACGTCAACTCAAATGTACAATAGTTGAAATCAACTTAGAACAATTTTTAACTCAAAAACTGATTAATTTGACCTGGACGAATTCGGCATTAATGATGGCAAAATTTTCTCTGCGAATGAATTGATTCATTACCTTAAAAATAAGAAAAATAAATAGCCATTATTTCAATTGTATTTAAATTAGAAGAACGATATTTTGTCTTTCTTTCCTTGATCCTCGAATTATGAACGATCGATCGCACCTCATCGACGTGTACCCTCGCATAATTAGGCTGCCTTTCTGGTTTTTTTTTGCCACTGCACACACGCGACGCGCGCTCGCGCGCTACTCAATACAGTTACTTAACGATAATTCTTTCGTCCTCCAATAACCCCATTCAAATACTGTCTCTGCTTAGAATCTACTTGACGGGATCGAGTCGATGATGGGAATGTCTGGAGAAACTAAGGGATTTAAGATGAACGACGGGCTTCGATGAATTGGACATGCGGGCACCGAGAGAGCACGATTTTTTAAAAATGAGATTCATTTTGTCATCTATACAAGTCTAAAAATGTAGATTTATAATTAACTAAAATTTCTATAAAATACAAAAAATTTTTCAAGGATTTTTTTAAGCTTCTCGATTAAAGCTGTCATCTTGAAAAAGTTTCAAATGAATTTCTTTTTAAATTTGGAAGAAAAGGTATGTCTTTTCCCTTTCTACTTGAAATTCTTCGCCGTCAAATGGTTCAATCAAATACAAAATTTAACAGTAAATGTCAAGTAAGTTCAAGGCGATTAACTACAATCAAAGATCTCAGAACAGAACTGCATCTATTGCTACTGAACTTATTGCTCGAGGTAGGATTATTGCTGTTTCATATAACGCGATGATAAAATTACATCGGATATTCGTTGTAGTTTGAAAAGATTTGTTTCTACTTTTTCAAATTCCGTTAGTGATCTTCTCGCGAGCCACTCTACAATTTAGCATTAAACGGCTTATGTCCATTTCTACCAATGTAGATTAATATTAATCTCGGTTTAACTTACTCTTTATCTTTTTCTAATTCTTAGAACTTAGAAAAAGATAAAGTTTAAGTTAAACCGAGATTAAAGTTAATCTACATTGGTAAAAATGGACAGTTTCATGGGATAACCGTCGCTGTAACGACCATCGTCGCCACGGCGCGGCGTTGCGCTGCAAAAAGCAATTATTACAAATCCGAACAAAACAAATGCCTAGGAAATATCGCAACCTCAGCACTCCTCAGGCGTCTTCTAGACTTTTGCTTCGTTGGGTCGCGTCGTCGCGCTCGGTGCTCGCAGTCTTTGAGGAACGACGATAGTACGCGGGGACGTGTACTGCTGTAGATATACGCAACTTAATATCACAAATTCGTTGAAAAACCATACGCAAACACGATCATTGGTAGGACAATTATACAGCGATGCGCAGTGACGCAAATACTGCGCGCGCCGGCACACTCATACACATGTTAATTACAATATTCGTACAAGTGCTTACGACGTACTCCTAACGCCTCCTCTTTTCGGCTTCTCTATCTCTCTTTCTCTCTCTCTCGCTCTCTCTCTCTCTCCCTAACCGGTAAATTGACTATTAATATTCCCGTTGAGAATTTTACAGGTTCAGTCGGGGCTCGGTGCGTGGAAAGTTCCCTCCGCGAAAGGCGCGACGATATAATCGCGCGTGCACGAGGCGTCGAAAGTCGTCGAAAAGCTCGTTGAGCCTCATTTTGTTAGATGGGACTTCTAAATTGCTAAGTTCCCCTTAGCAAAATCCGCAGTTAACTAATTGCGATTAATAGTAATTCTTTCTACAATAAGATCTTGATTCTCCCTTACTCGTCAGTTAGTTCATATTTGATCCCTTCTGGCTTAGGAATTGCATCGATATCGTTCATTATCGAATTCTCTACAGCAATCTTTTTTACGTAAAGTTAGAACGGATTAACCTTCTCGTTCGAGAATTATTTCGCGGATATTTTTCAATTAAGGTAAAAAGGATTTCCGGCGATTTACTCGTAGAAATTTCTGATAAACAGGGATCACGTAATTTTAATATATTGCTTCGTACGTTAGTTTTTCCCCGTTCAGATGCTGGGAAAAGCGGTAAAGAAGATCCTGTCTCTACGTGGAAACAATGCGTCAACGAGCCATTCGGGATGACTAGAACGGAATCCTGCCACATTTATCTCTTTCTTCTCTCGACTCCTCGTGCACGCGTATCCCATAATATCCCGTGCCGTGCTCTTCGCGCTCCGATCTCCCTTGAGAGATGACATAAAATAAATATTAAAACTATATCGAGATATATCAACGGTGAGCATATTTTAGCGAATGCGAATCTCATCTCTCGTGTTGTCTGTATGTTCGTACGTGTTCTCTGTCTGTATGTATATGCATATAATATATATGTATTTATATATATATTTATATATATATATTTATATTTGTATTTATATTTAGACTTTATGTCCGCTATACCGTAATTATAATAATTACACTGCGCGCGCGCGGTAACTCGTGCTCTCTCCGTTATTCACTTTCCTTCTTCATTTCGTCGTGCGCCTCTATATAAATCCATATTTATAATATATTTATATAATATATTATAATATTTAATAATATAATGCTATCTGTGGGTGGTGAACGTTGATGATGACGACAATGAGCCGATGTCGTGACAACTAACAATACCTTAACGATAATTCCTATTATGGCAGACTATCTACGGTAGGATCGTCCGTCATGAACGAGAGTGCGTTGCTTCCAGGACTCCTCCGCATTCAGGACAACGTAATGTACTCGTCGAGGATACGTCCCGCGGGACTCGTGCAGAAGAACGAAGAAACCAAGAGTTCGCGCGACGAAGAAACGAAGAATCGTCGCCGACGACGAATCATGCCGTTTTTGAACGGTATCGTCGTATTAACTCGTGTGTGGGTGTGTGTATGTATGCGTATATGTATGTATGTGTATTCGAATATGTGTGTGAATGCCCTTGATTAATGTGGTTACAACACATCTAACACGTTCGCCCAATTCGCGACATTTAAATAAATGAACAATCCCGGCTGCGCGAGGACGACACGCCGATCTAAGATCCGACACTGACGACAACGACGCGATATTATACCTACACGTATATATGTATATAGTGTATGCATGGGTGATTTACCGATGGTGATCGATGAGCGGAATCGATGCGATGGGAGGGGGATCCGTTAGAAAAAGTCTTGTCGCGTGTCTTTGGATATTTCACTACGTTTTTACGTATAACGTACTATACAGATAGATATATGCTGCGACTTCTCCGCCTTCTCGTTACCACGTTTCTACGTGTACCGTCGCGTTATTGCAACGTTCCTTTACGCACCTTCGACCCCAAGTACGTGTGTGATTGTGTGTGTTGTGTGCACGCACCGCGGATGACACGACGTGACGCGACGTGACGTGACGTGGTGTGTGCGACATCACGTGTAATTAGTACTTTCACTAGCTGCACAACTACGAGGAAGTTGTCTCTCGCCGTTCGTCGGGGATTCATCACTCTCAGCGAAGGGAGACGTGTTCTCTTTCTCCCGCGAGATCCTCCGAATATTCGTGATGGTGATCCCTGCCATCCGATGTGACGGACCAGATCGTCTCGATTGAGGTCTCGAGACCTCGGATGTACCCATTCGGATGATGTGGATCGCGTTACTCGGTGTGGTGATGTGATGTGGAGACTCGGCTATATACTTGGCTGATTATTCCTCTTCCTCGCTCTCCTCCGCGGGACCGTACATGTCGGCCAGCTTGTCGAATCTCGGGCCCCAGGCGCCTAAATACTCGTACTCGTGTTGCTCGTCATCCGTACCTAAGATTAGAAAAAATTGATTGGAAAAAGCAAAATTTGTGTGATATTAATTTATATATGATTAATTATATATTAATACGAATAATATATTACTCGTATTACGATAAAAGGGTATAAATTCTCTCAAAAGTTATTCAAAAAAAGAAAATTTGAAAACTTTTGAGAGATATGTACATATGATATACTTTTTTTATAAGATATATAAAATATTAAAATCTTAAATATTTAAATCTTAAACTATTAAATATCTCAAAATTTTTCCTTACAAAAGTTCTCCTTACCGGAAGCTAATGATTCCAGAGAACCCGCGGTGCTTCCGCCACCTTCATACGCGTAATTCCGTAAATCGTCGAAGGGTGGTGCGTTTGGGTCACTGTCAGCCCTCTTCTTATGATCCTCGATGAAGACGCCGACGTTCGGCTCCGGTCCAAGTGGATCTGAAAATAGCGCTTCGGTTATTTTTTAGTTCTCGTAAACTATCTCGTCGGTTTACAATCGAGAAATTTAACGTACAGGCTACTTTACACGGAGGCAGCTTGCCGCCCATTTCCGGTATCGGGCCACCGATCGGGATCTGCAGAGGCGTGATATCGAACGCGGTCATGTCGTCTTCTCCGCCACCCTCGTCATCGTAGTTGATGATGTTTTCCCTCACGTCGTCATCCGGACCAGGATACTTTATGTGTGATTCTCGTCTTCTGTTGTAAACGACGAATACCAACACGAGAACTGCAATTTTGACATCAACGAAATTAATTTGCATTGTCCGTGTTAATCGAAGTCGTTATCAATATATCGAAGTAATACTTCTCTGCAAAAAGTTCAAGCAAGTGCAAAGTGTAATAAAATCCACAGCAGCGATTGTGTTCTATGTACAAAACAGGTGTCAGTCTTATCAGTCGGAACATCATTCTCGAAACGAAAGCTTATATTGAGAAAGTCTTGTGCGGTCTTAAATATGCAGTTTCGATTAGCGTACCTGTGTGAAGTTAGCCCCCCAATGTCAAAAAATCAAAAATTTTTTTTTTGCAAACGTTTGCAAAAAGAAAAATTTTGATTTTTTAATATTAGGGGGCCAGTGTGAAATTGCCCCCCCCCCTAATTGAATTGCTTATAACTTTTAAACTAGAGGGGAGGGGGCAAACAAAAATTCCAACGGGGCAAACGATGGGCAAACGTTTGCAAAAAGAAAATTTTTGATTTTTCGACATTGGGGGACTAACTTCACACAGGTGATTAGCGTTTAATTAATGCAAAGCGTACTGGGGAAAAATTTAAAGCAGACACGTGTACATGGGGAAAATAATGTGTAAAAATTAAGTATAGATAAAAGGGAAAGTAAAATAAAAGAGACATAAGCTTTCGTAGTGAAACTCGTTTTATTTTTCGGTCGGTCATTCCGTTGCCACAAAAAAAAGAACTGAAACATAATTAAACGTGCTTAAAAGCATAAAATAAAAATAATATTTTCAAAGGTGTGTAATAATTCGTAAAATAAAAAGATACAATAGAAAGAAACAAAAGGCATGCATCAAATTATATTATCTAGTATTTCAAATATTTGATAGTGTCGATTTGCGTGTACTAACCAAGTATGATTAAAAGACAGACGAGAATCGCCGCCAACGCGCCCATGCTCAGCTTGAGCGTTTGACCTTCTTGGACTAGCTCGCAGTTCTCACCCCAGAAGCCATCGGGACAGATGCATCGGTATCGGAATCGCGGATCCTGATTGATACATCTGCCACCGTTCAGGCAGGGATAGTCAATGCACTCGTTTTTGTCCATGCATCCTTTGTTATCCGGTGAAGGAATTCTTCCCTCCCCGCAACTACGATGAGAAACATTATGATATATCGATTGTCTCAAAGATAAATGAAGTTTACCGTAATGATACCCACGTGCAGTCATACTCGTTCCAGAGATCAATGCACTCGAAGGGATCTTGACAAATAACATTGGCGCACGGTTTATTCGACGGACAATTCCTTTCCAGATTCCGCGCCATCGTTGCTTGACCCCATTGAGTTCCGTTCATGGCGGGTGGTAGTGGAAGATGTTTTCCTTCTAATCTTATATCGTCCAAACAACCTAAAATTTTTATTAAAAATTATATAATTATTAACAAATTTACTTCGTTATGTAAAAGATTTAAGATAGAAATCATCATAAGTTCTCATGAAGTGAAGCTGATTCGATTTCTTCATTTTTTCAGACAAAGAAGTTATCATTAGAAATTATAATTTTTTATGTACCTTATTAAGTATATATTTTGTTTCATTATATTTATTAGAACGGGAAATTATAGTTAAAAATTATGCAATAGATCTTTCAAGTAAATCTAAAAACTTATTTAAAGATGATACTATAATAATAATATAAAAGCGCATTTGTATTTAATTCTTTAAAGCGATCCAAGTTACCTTTCTGATAATCTGCGTAAACTTCAAATGTGCGAACGCCAGTATATTCCGCCTTGCCACCCGCGTAGACACCTTCCTGTTTGTCTACAAGGAGCCATTGATGACCCTCGAAAGAGAAGGTCTCATTGAATCTTCGTCCTTCTCCACCGTCCAGCTCCAAAGTTGCGGCGGATCCATATCTCGACACTCTGACCGTGTGCCATTGTCCATCATCGACGGCTATTGCAGAGAGCCAGATATCTCGCTCTTCTGTCCTAAGACTGTTCAGATTATACCTGAAGTGCAGTCTGCTGTCTTTGATCTGAAATTATAACAAGACGTTTCAGACAATCCGTTAAATTTTATCTCTTCAATAAACCTAATTTGTCGACATTTTGAAAATATATTTAAAGTCACATCAGAAAAATTCTATATATAAAAGGCTGTTTTAAATTATATCCCATAATATCATATTCTATAATATTTTATAATATCTATAATATCATATTATTCTATATGATGTACTTTTAATAAATAAAACGTGCAGATTTTATAATTAAATATTTTATTTTACACAAAATGTATTCTTTTAAAAGCAATACTGAAAATGGCTCATACAAAAAATACACAGTGAAATTAAAACGCTTCAAATTGCAATTGTTCACGATTTGCATTAAAATAATGAATAAATAATCCTTCAAGAATAATAGAATTGTTTAATTGGTGGCTGTTTTGTAAAAGGACCTAGGAAATATTTATTGAATAAAAGTAATTCTTTAATATTTCTCAAAATACGTCACGCTCACCTCTAAAATGGCGTATTCCCTGTTGTGCTGATCGCTCACTCTGAACAGTTCGCCGTGAATCTCTCGAGTGCGGAATCTCAGTTGCACCTGAGTGGAGTATTTGTCCGGCTCGAAAGACAACGCGTACTTGACGTAGCTCTGGGGCTTGAAGGTGGTCGGGATCGTCGGTGTCATACATCCGGGACCGGTCCAGCCGGGATTGCACTGACATCTCGCCTCGGTAAAGCTGCCCACGCAGGTGCCGTGTTCCCAGCAACGGAAGGTCGATTCCTGATTATTGCAGATCTCCTCCGTTTGTGGGCAACCGGCGACGCTGTTCCGCGAAAGACCCGGGTGAGCGAGATCATACAGCTTGCTGTTGTGGAAGAGATTCTTGATGCAGCCATCAAAGCCCTTGCCCACCGGCATGTGTTTCCACTTGTAGTGCGTCGGGTCGAATTGTTCCACGTAGAGACCGCCGATCTGCAGCGGTGCATTCACATTCAAGTACTCGTTGAATGGCGGTATTGTGCCCGTGGCTTGGCAACTAGTGTCATTGAATTCCGGCGGGCTTCCGTCCTCCAGTTCGGATATCTCCGCGGATTTACAGTAATCGATGATGAGCTTCACGGTCTATAAATAATTTTTGCGTTAGGACTGTTTTGCATTTATAGAAGATCATAAAAGTCTATTATTCTTAGTTCATAATAGAGAATACGAATGGCATCGTAATGTGTGTAATATATAATCTTTATTTTTAAAACGCTGCTGGCACGTGTGCATATCTTATCAAGTTTTGCAGATGAATAATATGATATTGATTACTTTACCTCTGTATTCCAGAAAATGTCAAGTCGGTGCCATTCGCCGTCGTCCAAAGTTTTCTTTGGTTTCACTTTCAACTCCAAAGTGCCAGATCCAAAATCAATCAGTAGCCTAGGTATACCGCGTTCCAATTCGACCGAAATAAAGTCTGAGGACACGTTCAGCATAATGATATCATTGACACGTCGTTAAAAATGTAAAGGTTCAAAGGACTGAAGATCTTACCGGAAACCATTACTTCGTCGACTTCGGGAGGAACAATCGGACCGTTATACAATAATAGTCCGTCAGATTTTCTTGTGATAAACTCGAAACTTAAGTGACTATTATCGCACATCTCCAAAGCGGGATACCATGCCCAACCGTTGCCTCGAAAACTTCTAGCGGTCTGTTGACACCTCGGACCATTGTAGCCAGATGGACATTGACATCTAGAGTCGTAAAATACACAAGAAGTTATAACGATGATCAAAGGACAGAAATTATTTAAGAGAATAAGTCTTATATAATTTATCTTTATATTTACAAAGACGATAAGATTTTTTTTTTATCAATAAACTTTACTAAATGCATACAATTCGTAATATATCAATGTGAAATTTAACTGATTTTCACTTACGACAATCCAAACCGGTCTTCCACGCAGCGTCCACCGTTGTAGCAGGGGCTGTTCCTGCAGGATTCGCCCTTGCTGAAATTTCGCGCTCCACAGGTACATTCGGCTATCACATCAACGCGTACGCCGACAAGGGCGGTTCTGTTTGCGTTCACCATGTACGGCAAGTTACTGATATCGAGGGTGTTCGTACAACTGCCTTCGCACATCTCATTCTCGTAGTAACACTCGTCGATACCGACCATAGTTATGTTGATACCCACGTCTTTCTCGATCTATCAGTCGGAGATACGGTTTAATTAACGCATTGTATTAGGAATTTATTTGAATTCTTAATGTTTTATCCAACGCAATTTTTTTAAAGCATTTGTAATATCTTTACACTTTCTTGAATGACATTTACCTCTTCGCGATGCATAAGTACAATGCCGTTAAGCCTGACCGGTTTGTAGTATAGCGAGCCGTGTGCGGCGAATCTAACGTCCGTCAATGGTGGATGCACTCTCCTTAATTGGACGCTGAAAACGTCCACGTTGTCCCTATCTATGTTCAACAGATGCGACAGCTTGTCCCTAAACAGATCCGCTTTGCTCCGCGACAGAGTTTGATTCTGAAAATCAAATAAACCTTATAGTACCCTTTCACGAAAAATACAAAGATTTAAGAAAAAATTACTTGTGCAGTTTAAGGTAAATCTATTTTATTACGAAAAAATTTGCTAGTAAAATATATCAGTGTAATGTATACGTCAATTATATATTTAGTAGGATTTAGAGACTCTCACCTGATAATTCCAGACACGAATAAAGTCCTCGTCCGTTATCCCGGATATTCGAACCGAGCCTGAATTTAACACCGCTTCGTGCGGGATACTCTTGACAGTGACGGTCACATTCGCGGGCACGTCCGTCTGCGTGTGCTTCCGATCGTAGACCTTGAACCGTAGATGATACTTGCCGTCGTGCGTGCCGGATTTCATGTAAATCATCCCGGAATCCTCGTCGAGCCTAAATTGTGCGTGCTCCAGTCCTTCCCAGTAGAATTTCTTATCCGGTAAATCCCAATCATCCAGATCGTACACGTACACCCTACCTATCTCAGTATCCGGCGATTGTCCCTAGAAATTAATTAGATTATATTACCATAGAGTTTTCGAGAAACCACACTTGACACAATTTTTTGGGTTCGTATTGTTCATGGAGTAAAGCATAAAAAAATTTAGATATAATGTAATGCAATTTATTTAATGTAATGTAAATACGTACTGCGTAGTTATATACAAAGATTTCCTTGGAACCAGGCTGCATTTTATTATCGTTAACATCCCCTATGATAACCGTTAAGGTACTGGTCCCAGACATAGAAGGGTTCCCGGAATCCTTGATAACGATGGGGATCAAGAATTCTTTTTGTTGTTCCCTGTCGAAGGATCGCAAGGATGACACCACAGCCATTCCGTCTCCATTGGCTCCCTCTGAAAAATAAAGAGAGCACAAGTGATGAACTATTCTCTGCAACGCATTTTTATGTAACTAGATTTTTATTATTAGACGAGATATAAAATTCTTGCAAATTGTCTTCTAAAGAATGATTTTGTACAGTGTAATAATTTTATTAATTAACGAAACTTACTGTTATCGCTCTCAACTTTGAAGCTAGCTCTGATAACATCGTTCGCGTTAGGATCCATCCGGAAAGTAAACGGAGGGCCGTTGCTCCTTGATCGATCATCGTCATCGGTAGCGAGAATCTCGACGACCTTTTTGGTTTGTGCGTATTCCGGTAAAACTGGCCGATAGTCCTTAAGGAATCTCGGTGGATTATCATTAATATCTTGTACAACAACTGTCAGGGTAGCTGTCGCTGTTTTAGGTGGTATTCCATCGTCGATCGCCAAAATTTTAACCTACGAATAATAATAATAATAATGATAATAATAATAATAATAATAATAATAATTTTAACCACTTCACTGGTGGACCCGAAATTGTGCCAAAACTGGTGAGAGCAAATAATTTCGTTTTTTACATGGCAGTTTATCTATTAAGGGTTTTTTGAGTCGCTGATGACGAATCCAGGGTTGAAATTTCAAAATTCAACCAGTTACTGGTAAGCCTTTGAACCGTTTTTCGTGCTAAAACTGGTGTTCGAGAATCAAATGAAGTATTTCTAAATTCTACGCGGCACTCAAACCGCGAGAAAAGCGAGGTATAACACGGCGCGACTATCTCTCCCTCTCTCTAACCGCAGTCTGTCTCACTCTGCGCTACCTCGCGCGAACGTCGAACATTCAGTTTTCGGTAATCTTACCTTAATACTTTCATGCATAGAATAATAAGACCAATCAATTGGTGTAAAAAAATGAATGTTTTACAAGATATTTTGTATTTTAAATACTGTAACGTCAAAATACTGTAACTTTCAAGTCTCATAACTCGGAAAGTACTTAATGAAAAATAACTTTATTAAAGTGTTTTGGAAAGCCCTTGAGATAAGCTACAAGAATATGCAATAAAAAGTAGGCAGTTCCATTTAAAAAATTGAAGGTGACCTTTACGTGACCTTCAAGCAACTATTCAAGGTCAAACTAATAACACCATCTTATGGCCCCCTCGAAACCATAAAACTTTTGTCGGAAACATTTTTCTCTAAAATGCTTTGTTTCCGAAATAATTTCGTGCGATAATTAAAATGACTCACCCTGTATATACCAAATATATGATTAAATTTATACTTATTTTTTCCATCCTAACACCAGCTCGTTTTTAATTGACCATTCTCCTTTCGATTTTTGCTTTTGCATATTACGCGCGAGCCTATTATTATTTTTTTATTTTTTTATATATTATAATTTTTTTATAATATAGAATTTTTAAGTTTAATCTTCTAATTTTTATTACAGTTATTTAATAATAATTGAAAAACTTAATAAATTTTTTTTACTATCTACATTGATATTTTATTTACCTGGTGCCGAGGAGTTTCCTCGCGATCAAGGCTTCTCTGTATCGATACGGTACCATTTTCATTGATAAAGAACTGTCTCTTTCGATCGGAACTTCTGTCAATGGAATAGGAGACCTTGCTCTTGCCACCTTGATCCGGATCGGTGGCCCTGAATGTTTCCAGGCTACTGCCTATACGGGCGTTCTCCGGTACGGTGGTCTCGATATTAGCTTTCTCGAATTGTGGCTGATTGTCATTGATATCTCGCAATTTCACGACCACCCAGGAATAGGCCACGTGGTACTTGTCGTTGTCATTGTCCTCGCCCTGGAAAGATGATTGTCCGATTAATTTATAAGCACGACATGGAGAGAATTACCTTTATTCAAATAATAATTCCTTAATTTCCAAATATAGAATCCTTAATAATAATTCCTTAACTTCCAAATAAGAAAAGTAATTATTTTTCTCGCAAAATTTTCAATTTTTAGAAAAATATATTTAATGAAAAGTTTTATAAACGCACATATAAATAATTTAAATAGAAAAGTTTTAGATTATATTTAACCCTTCGACTGAATATGTTTTTTCGACACCTTTCCACTGAATACGTGGGTCTTTTGTGTCCGACGCTATTTTCCTCACTTTAAAGTATTTTAAAAAATCTAAAAAAATTCATGGAACATCTGTCTACATTGTAGTTAATGATTTCATAGTCATTTTGATAAAAATTATTTATTAAATATTTTATTTTTAATGAATTCTGAACACTAACGAAGGGGAAAGACGTAAGTTTCTTTATTTTGGCTCGGACACCAACGACTCACGTATTTGGGCGGAGGGTTAATTAAAATTTTTTCATATCATACTCTCTCTATTTCTAAAAATTTGTATATCTTGCTTAATTTTTTTCTTACTCACCTTATCATTCACTTGTATCCTAAACCTAAACCCATTACTCTGCAGTTGGTCCTCGTAATCCAGCGATTGCACAATTTTCAACGATCCTGTGCCATCGTTGTTTCGTACCATAGTAAATTTGTCGGCACCGTATCCGCTGTTCTCGATTACCTGAGATACATCATAAATTATTACTTTTCGATATCGCTGGATACGATTATCAGTACATATATTGAATAAAAAAACTCGTAATTGTATCATTCCAATCTTGAAAGTCCGCGCTATTAAAAATATATATAAATGCAATCAGACACTGCGATTCGTATTTCTAATTGTATTCATCTCTTTTTAGTTTTATTGCATATATTGCTTTTTAATTTTATTTGTGAAACTATTATCATTTATTATTAATGAAATTATTATTATTAACTTATTATTATTACCGTATTATTCATGAAACTATAACGCGTCATAGTTATATAATTTGCTCTGATAACTATGATATTTGCTGATATTTGCAGATATATTTATATATTTCTTTCTTCATTTACATACTACGATAACATTTTTAATTGCGCGATAAGTAGCGCGAACGAGTGGAACGGAAAGGAATACAATGACCTATACGATTATTTTAAAAATCTCACTTCGAAAGCCGAATTAAAAATTTCGCGTCGCAAAAATAAGGGGATACCTTATATTGGAATTTATTGGTCTCGTCCTCGTCGTGGACGGTTACGGTGAGTATCGGCATCTCTGGCAGATCTGGCCCTTCCGTCTCGTCTACCTCGGTAAACCACTCGTCCTTCGTGAATTGCGGCGGCATGTCGTTTATGTCTTTGACCCGTATCGATGCCGTCCCGGTACCTGCCAAGAAATGCATAGAAATGCTGCAACGATGCTTCTCTATGGAATATCCTAGACGGCGCTTAAAATATGCAAAACGATAGTGCTATCTCTCGCGGAAATATCTGTAGCCGTTCTACGCATATGCTGGTTCGGACTTTCGTACTTGAATACAGATGAACACCCAGAATATAACTGATAAAATATACATAGAGAGAACGGATGATAATATTTTATTAAGTGTAAAGTATAACAAAATGGTAAAATAATCGATCTTTTATTTCCACTATTAATACTCTACTAAATATTATTTCTCAGAAGTAGAAAAAAAATGAACTCTGAGTAAAAGCTGTCACAATTATTAAATCATTCAGATATTATGAGAGATATGGAAGATATCGGTTATTATTAATGGCTACAATTAAAAAAGAATATGTGGAACTTGTAGAATTAAAATAACACTAAAAGAATTTTAATTAAAGTAAAAGAGGGCTAATGAGAGTGAGTGCGGTAATATAATGCACAAATTAATATAATTCAAATTAGAATAACATTACATAAGAGAAATTGGTCGAACGTTTCGGCTCATAACGTTCGACCAATTTCTCTTATGTAATGTTATTCTAATTTGAATTATATTAATTTGTGCACAATTAACCGCACTGACTCTCATTAGCCCTCTTTTACCTTAATTACTTCAAAATTGAGAGTCCAAAATTATCGTTGAATAGAATTTTACCCTTTAACCCCCCTCCATCCATCGCGACGACTTGTATAGAATAATCCGGGGTGCGTTCTCGGTCCAAGCAGCATACGGCGGTCTTGATCACGCCAGTTTCAGATTCAATTTCGAAAATAGGCGAGCCAGTCTCCTCCTCGATGACGTTCTTCTCGATGGAATAGATAAGTCTTGCGTTCGTGCCTTCATTCGGATCATCATAGTCCACGGCTGTCATCGTCATGACCACCATTCCTAATAAAGAAAAAGCATAAAAAGCGTTAATCTTTATGATAATTCTTTCGCTATTAAATTCCCTATCTATCGGCAAGAGTAAATTATTAATTTCTCGATAAGCGCGTTTCTCAGTAAATCGATAAACTTTTCTTCATCCCCATCGCATGCTTTAAAATATGCAAATCGTCGACGTCCACCACGTGTAGATCGCCGTGTAACAGCGTAACTACGACGGAACGGGAATCTAATCAGCGTAACTCTAATGGCACGGGAATGTAACCGCGTCTGTGTATTGGCCCATCGGCTATCTCCCACAAACCTGCGGTGCCGTTCTCGGTGACGTTGCCGAAGTAGACACCCTGCGGGAATATCGGGGCGTTGTCATTGATGTCCTTGAGGTTAACTTGGACGTCGGCGTAACCCACGAGACCTTCTCCACCCTCGTCCTGAGCAAACACGGTGAACCGCCACTGTGGTCGGCCATTTGGTTGATCTCTGTCCAGTGGCTGGTAACGAAAGAAAAAGGAGAGTCACGCGCGGATCCTTTGAGGAATCAGTCAAACGTAGGAGAACGTCGCGTATTTACTCGGACACGGTCTTTACTCGGAACTCAATATCGTACCGTAGTGCCGATATTTGAATTATTCCATCGCAATATTGCGTCGCCGCCACGTGCACAAATATGTGCATTCTATGGGCATAGAAGAATTAATTTCCGCGTCGACCAGGTGTTAGATTACGTTAGGTGTTTAAATATTAATATGAAATCGATCTTTCCTGAATGTATATATCACCGTTTTGCCAATATTAATTTTAAATCTAATCTTTATTGAAGTAAAATTTGTGTCAGATTAATCAGAAGACAGAGTTATCTACTGTAAGATGAATTCAACGAAACTGTTTAGTTTTAATTGTTTAATGCCTTCATTAATTTCATAATTATTAATGAAAGAAAACGCCATCGTTATGCTTTCTAATTTTTTATACTACTAAAAGTTCAAAAAGAATTTGTGATACTTTCTATACTACTATGCACAGTAAAAGTTATATCTAATGTAATAAACTTGAAATTTTTGCATCACGCGATTGTAAAAAATTATATTTTCATGTGTTTAATTATTAAAACACAGTGATAGTTATGTATTAAACTTTAATACATAACTATAACATACTGTTATAGTTTATATAACTGATAAAATACACATATATATTTTATACTTGATAATTATCACGCTATTAGTTTAATCCTTTGACAATAAAAATCTTATTAAAAAATTGATTTAGGAACAGACCTTCAGAACAAAGATCTCTCCGGTCGTGCGGTTGATGTCGAACTTGCTGTTCGCAGGATTATCGGGATCGATACCTTGCCCAGTTAGGAAGTAAACAATGTTTTGCGGTCTATCTTTATCCCCGTCAGTCGCGGTGACCTGCAGTTCAAATATTAATAATAATAATTGCTAATTGACCGCAAACTCGCTGTGTGTGGACGAGGTAAATGTTTATTTTGGCATATATAATTTGCAAAAGTTCGATGTAACGATTACATAAGGAGAGCAATTACCCCGAGAACGCGTTTCGGCAAAGTCCTGTCGTCCTCCTCGGTAATTTGGGTTCTGTAATTTGGTCGCTCGAAGACGGGCGGGTTGTCGTTTACGTCCTTCACGTGAATTACAACCGTCGTGTAATTCTCCTTCAAGTTGTCCGATGCAGTAAGCCGAAGCTCGTACTGCAAGATGCACGCGCAAATTTTCTCGTGAAATATCACACGTAAGTTTGGATATTTAATATCTTAAATACAGCTTTCACGTGCATAAAAAAATGAGAGAATAATTAATTCAATTATTATTATATCAAATATCAATTTTTATATAATTAGCTCAATTGTTGTCAATTGTCATATCATTATCAGTTGCAATATTATACTAATCTTTCTGTTGTTGAAAACTTATTGTGAAATACAAGTAGTGCATGCATAAAACAAATCTTGTGCATTCATATTTAAATTATTAAAAGAGCAATTAACATATTATACTTAAATAATTAAAAGAGCAATTAAGTTGATTGCTTAATTCCTCATTGTTAAATTATCTTCAGGAAAAACGAAGTAAAAAAAAGATTAGAATCTTCTTTTAACGAATGGAACGTTCAATAAATTCTGAAACAAAGATGCTAAACGGCTATAAAGTGTAGTAAGGCGTTCGAGCGGCAAGCTGGATGACATTTATGGCGATACCAACCCTCTTCCTCGTCTCATAGTCCAACGCACCCGCGACGTAAATGGCGCCGGTCATGTTTTTCACGGCGAATGCACCGCCTATGTTCCCGCTCGTGATCTCGTATCGAATACGCGAGGCTGCGACAGAAAAGAAGGGTGTGCTTTTAATAAAAGCAGGGCGCGACTCCAACGAAACGCTTTCGTTGTAATCGAATGAATTCTGAGATAAAAGTTCTCGTTGGGAGCGAGTTTTATCGAATAAGAAAGTTCGGGGGATGTTAGCACAGGGGGGTGGCCGTCTTCGATCGGTCGCCATCCGAAGTCTACTCGATACTTTCGATTTAGTTCGCGAGAATTATCGCGTTTCAAGATATGGGACTCTAGTAAAAGTTACTTGACAATAATGGCATCCGGTAAATTCTATTTTGAATCGATTCGGACGATAATAGGATGCTCGAAAATTTGGGACCTCTCTTTTGAATAATACAATTCTTTCGTTCCTGGCCTTCTCAGACGTAGATATATTCTCTTTTCATTTTTAACATGCCAATTATGCAATTTTCTCCTAAGTAGCAAGCTGACATTATTTGTCGTCATTTTGACATCAAAATGACATTTTTGACGACATTTTGACGTCAAAATGACGACAAATAACGTCAGTTTCCTACCTGGGATTAGAACTGGTTAGCATTATTGAGTAATAATGTTAGCAATTTCGAGTAATACATTGACATATTTATCATTCAGATGTGTAATCCAAGTTATCCAAGTTATCCAAGTAATCTGTAATTTTAAAATAAAATAACACAAATATCTGAAGGAACAATTACAGACACGCGGGGAATGTGACATTTATTTGTACAAGCAGATTTCACTTCTAAGGTAAAATCTAATCGTATTATTCGCCTCTTTAATGTATTTACGCAATGCCAGCTATGTAGCCAATTTAAAAAGAATTCAGTATGCCTCCCTTGCGTATTTTGTAAACGTCGAAACGTAAATATCAATTTCACGTGTATCGTGGATATTTGTTAAGTCATAAATTAAACGTTTCCAAAATATCAAAAGCATAATGGCCTGTTTATCCATATTACTCAAAAAGATTAAATATCGAGATAGAGTAAATGAGATGAGGTTTTATTTAATTTACGTTCGAAACATACTGCGTGTAACTTTCCGTATACAATCTGCGTTTTATCACCGAGTTTAAATGCATCCGCTATGAAAGCAAACATTTCCATAATACATATATAATTGCTAATTTCGGCATACTGTGAGTTAGAGTACTGGGATGATTTGAATTTTCGGAGATGACAATCCTTTTGTACGAAATATAATAGTTGAAAATGACGTTTGCAATTGTATTCCCGAGAATTTCTATTTCGTCATGTTAGACTTGTCATCTCGTGACAAACGAGACCACGATTCGAAATTACCTTTCCACGTCTTCTTAATTACCTCGCACGTTAGAATTAACATTATATACTTATATTTGCAGTTGGTTGCCCAAATATGTCCAAGATACACATACGAGCATGACGTAACATGGTTACAAATATTTAGAATATATATGGACCGTGAATATGGTCTATAATATAAAAGAATGGAAAAGATATATGACAATTAATGAGATAATATTATTAAAAAGGCAAATACTTACACTCGTCGTGATCTTTGGCGGTGACGGTGAGCACCGTGTGCTGAATGTCCTCATTTTCATCTACCTCAGCCTCGTAGAGGCCCTTGTCGAAGTATGGGGGATTATCGTTCTTGTCGGCTATCCCGATGCGAATGAATTTTGTTACTGTAACATGTCAAAAGAATTTACGCCATTAGACCAATTTTATACAGAAACTCAAGTTATTCAAATAGAAACGGATTAAGTATGCATAACATTGCGTTAATCAGAAATATTAATTTGAAAACTAATTTTAAAATTGAGTAAAAATAGACTTGAAAAATTTATATTGAAACAAATACCTTTTTGCTTAGCGATTGCCAAAATAATTTTCATGTTTAGATAATAATAAGATATACATTTATCATTTTGTAAGATATCAGTAAATCACTATGGATGCTATGTAAGTTCTTTAAGTATATTTCTTCGAGTATATTTCTTCAAGTATATTTCTTCAGAAAATGCGATCACAAATGCATTTCACGGGAAAAATTGTATATCATCAATTATGTATTAAAATTTCGGCTAAAGAGTGATGATTCTTACACTGAGAGAAAAAAAATTTGTTGAAAAAACAAAATATTTAGTCCAATACGTTCAACTAAAACATTAGTTGGTTTAAATGAACATTAGTTGAATTAAAAAGGGTACAGTTCATTCATGTCAACCATCAAAATTTTTAAATGAAGAATTAGTTAATTCAACTAATGTTTAGTTAAACTAACTAATGTTTTACGTTGAACGTATCGGACTAAATATTTTGTTTTTTCAACAAATTTTTTTCTCAGTCTATAGAACATGATAAAATTAATTGCGATATACCCCAAAAGATTTATAATTTTACAAAGAATTACATAAACTAATTTAAAATAAAAAGAATTTACTAATTTTTAAGTGCACGCAAATGTTTTGCGAACAAACTGAAACATTTCTTATTTGCTGAATGTTTTTATTGAAACAATAGATGCAGTTTAGTCTTGCAGAAATAAAAATAATTGTACATTTAATTAAATATACGCATTATCATTGTCGCTAATATTAAAAAGAAATTATTACATCAAATCATATATAAAAGAGAATTTCTGGATCGAGGCTTGCTACCCTAACTTTATTCCTTGCATTATATATTCTCGCGGCTTGGTCTTAATGCACTTTGCACTAAAGTACGGAACTTGGATGATAAAGAATCCCGGACCGTTAATCATTTTTTCGCCCCGCTACGGAAATTTAAGATGGGCAATTACCGGTCGCTGCGAGCAAAAAGGTTAAGTAGTTTCAGATAACGGCACTTCATTCCAGAAGTAGACATTTATTGATGGAACTAGGTTGCCCGTTAGAAGAAAAATGTATAATTGCGGGAGCTTTTTCTGGATTGGTACATTAAGCCCTTAACCGCATTTTATGGGAGTAAGGAGAACGGTAAACATCGATCAGCTTCGCATAAATTTTGCATAATCCGCGGCATAATGCACAAGGAATGTTTGTCATTTTATCGGTTCGCCGGTATGCCGCGGTCCATTATGAAGGGATTTTAACGTACGATTAATTACGCTGTGCCGCGTTATTAAAAGTTCAGACAACGCCCGTATAATAGCCGATTAACCAGTGGCGAATTTGTTTTAATTAATCGCCGAATCAAATCAATGAAAGCCGCGCTTTATCCGGCGGATGTTCGAATCCGCGCCTCGTCCCTCACTCGTCGCAGCTGCGACAGCCATTTAAAAGCACGCAGCGCAAATCGAGCGTATATTTATTTAGCGAAATCGCGCGCCGTTGTGTATAGCGAAACGCGTATACATCGAGCGTATTAACTAGAGAGAAATCCATTAAAATGTATTCCCATGTCCGTTCGACGTCGACGATATACCACGGCCAATTTGCCCTGAGAGCATCCCGTGCCAAGGATTCTCCATCCTGCTTAAACTCCACGGCCGTTTCCTTTGCTCGGCAAATACTTGGTTGATTAAGTTAATCCGAGCGCGGGTCCCATCCTTTCTCGCCATTCTGCGAAGTGCAAGGTAGTTTAGAAACGGAGAGCACGTGTGGACCTTAACGCTGGGACTGCATGACCGTCGTTTAATTTAATTGAGTGTTAATTATATTCAGCAGGACCTCCCACCATGATTACGTTCTTAATCTTGAAATTAAGCTCCAAATTGTTTCGCAAAAGGGGATATTTTATAATTTACAGTTAATTCACACGGACATCATGTTCTTCGTATTGTTTAAGGAGGTTGGCTACTCAACTAAAAATGATAAGAATTAGTTCAAATTTATGGTGGATATTCGTCTATGGGAATCTGCCATTCAAAATTTAAAGTCAATGGTCTGCATGGTTGTCGAGTAATTAATTAATTATTGAAGTTATACTCTTATACATGGGCGACATACACGGAAAGAACGGTTTTGCTGAAATATTAAAAAATTTGGCCAGATACAGATCTAAAAAATAATTTTGTTGGATCATCAAAATAATTATGTAGGACACTCCAACATAATGATAATGCTGCAAAAAGTTTTGATATTCTAGCAACTATTTTAGGCGTCCTACATAATTATTTTGATGATCCAACAAAATTATTTTTCAGATCTGTATCTGGCCAAATTTTTTAATATTTCAGCAAAACCGTTCTTTCCGTGTAGCAAAAATTGTATAACTTTTTTTTCGTTATTATTTTCCATCGTTATAAATGAGAAGAGTGTAGAATCAAATGTAGAGATACGTGATGCGAATAAAAATTTGTGAAAATTGAACAAACTTGAATATAAAATTATTAAATAAACCAACATATTTTATTAAACCAACCATGCAGACCATTGACTTTAAATTTTGCATGGATGGCAGATTCCCATAGACGAATATCCTCTATAAACTTAAACTAATTCTTATCATTTTTATATTATTGTATATTTGTAATTTGTATAGTTAATAAATAATTTATTTTCGCCCCAATAACGGCGTTGGCTCACATTGGCTTACTTCCATATTATTCTTGATTTTATATCCGAGAGCCTTGTTATCATTAATTTTAGTTATCATTTTTAGTTGTGTAGCCAACTTCCTTAAGCTGCGAATATAACGGACTCATCGGCCGAGAATTAATATTATCCAATTGCCAATTTTTCTTCTAGCAAATTAAATTTTTTTATTGTTATTTAATTTGTTGCGAAGTTATTTAATTCAATATTAATATGAATACGTTTAGGCAGCAAATCAATTAACGATTACGGTGCAAATGCGTGATTGAGTTTCTTGTTTACCAAATAAATAATTTAGTTTGTGTGATTATCACGATATCAAATAGAGAGCAGTCGAGAAATATTGTTGCAAATTACAGCAACGTGATTTAGACACTATCGCGAAACTGGAGCTTGCGTTAATCTAAACAAAATCTGCGGGACGAAGAAGATAGCGTGTCGCGCCATCAATATGCGCAATTGAACAGCTGCACAAACCAATCTGGCACGAGAAAATTTGTTATCACGGGATTGCCATTAAACCCCGGACGACCGTTATTAAACCGTCGCCGTTAAAGAAGAAATTTATCGTTGGTTGTTACTAGTACTACTATACTAACAACTTCTGGAAAATAACTACGGCTCATTTTCATGAAGATCGCGCTGATAAACGGGAAACATGATTGATCCGTAAGCTCGCAGCTTCCGACATAACTGGGATGAAGTTACGTACCGGATGCGCGTGCACATACAGCACGCGAGTGTACGAGGAGGGATGAGGGGGGGAGGGAGGGAGGGATAGTGATAGGCGAAATTTACGTAATGATAATTCATCATTGTGCTTATCGTAAATGTTACCGCCCCGGTTGTACATCATTGTTAACGGGAACGTCAGCCTTCCTTTTAATAGATTGCATCAACTTTACACGATGCAACGGTGCGTTTGCGTTTAGCACTAAACGCGAATCGTATACCGTGGTAATGCGATACTAGATTACCATAATCGAGATGGATCGCGCATTTTTCGCGGGCGAGTAACTTTTACGTAGTTACGGAAATTTATCTGCCTTAGAAAGCGACGATGATACACATTCTGAAATTAAACACATGTAACTGTCACTGCTCTTGGGAAGTTTCTGGTTTTACTCGAGCTGCTACCTCCATGTTCATTTCGTTCGAAAACCAAGTTTCAACTGGCCAAATATCAAATTCAATTAGCATGTCTCTTTAGAATCCTTTTAAAGAAATAGTATTTTCGAGTAAAATGATAATTGTATAATTACAATTAAAGCTCTATCATAATTAATTAACGATATCAACTTTTAAATTACACGTATTACGACAGCGATATTTATAAATAAAAAATCTTGGATTGGAATATTTTTTATAATGAAAATATAATCTGCACGATGGTAAAAATGTATAATGTTATAAATGTGCACGCGCTTAATGAATTAATCGCCAGTAAGCAGCTCAACGCTAATGGACATTCGAATTAATTATTAAATTATTTACGTGTATTAACGAAAGTTGACGTAATGTTAAAACAACGTAAATGTCATTTTTAGCCAGTAATGTACAATGTTAGTAAATAAATATTAGTTAGTTTTCCTAATTTTATATATATGATAGAATTATTATTTTATTAAATAATCATCACAATATATATATGTATATTGTAATCAAATTTATTAGAATTTTATTATAGAAAACACGTTCATCATTTTGAAGCCGTATTTACGACAATTATAATGATATAAAGTTTTCCAGCTAATATCGCAAAAGATTTGCCTCGGAGTCGCGCCAGAACGACAAAATCCTGCGTGCTAACGAGAGGATTAAGCGCCGCCATGGCAAAAACTCGACGCGAACGATCGAAGAGACGATCGGTGATTTTCTCGGGCTTGGTGCATCCTGCGGTGCATCAAGACCCTCTCGTCGGGGGTAGCTACACCCAATGACGGTACACGACGGTCCCACGAAACGCGTTACTGGGCCACGGGGTAAGAAATCGATGAAGCCCCCACCCCTCACCACCACATCCCCCGTCCTCTCCCTTTACACCGAGTGCAGCGTCGTCCCAACGGCGCCGAGAGAACATTCGCTTCTTAGCCGCACCCTGCAACACTCGATTGGTTCCTAAAATACGAGCACCCTCGAGGCTTTTCGCCACTCTCGATCCCACAGACGAGGGTGGCTCGTTAACGCCAAGACGGCCCTTGAGGGTCACCCGCCAGCTTGGAATTATACGCTGGTAAATTAAGGGCCGACCTTGCGCTGGTGTCGGCGCTACAGCTCAGGGAGATCTCACTTTGATTAATCCCGTAATTTCATTAAAGATTGCCACAATAATCGTAGCAGATGGAAGTCCAAAGTATTCGTCAACGATGAAATTGATGATGTTGCCACGCTCTCTTGCTATTTTAATTTGACGATATTTATTATAAATACACTAAAAAAAAATTCTTGGTAAACTTGTGAGATGCATTTAGTAATACATTTTTTGAAGTATTTGATTATTATTACCGATTATAATAATAATAACAAAACATTTTGTATAATAATTATAAACATTTGTAATAATTATAAAAGAGTAAATTTTGTTATTATTATTATAATCGGTAATAATAATCAAATACTTCAAAAAAAGTATTATTAAATGCATCTCACAAGTTCACCAAGAATTTGTTTTTTAGTGTATAAAGTTTTATTTGACGATCTTTATTAAAAATATAAATTTTTATAGTTATACTTGATATTTTATTAACAGAAATTTATAATTGCGAAATATTCAAATGCCATGATTATTACGATATTGTAATTATCTTGACTGATCGTATCAGTAGAACTAGTTGTCATAAAATAGTCGGAAATAACTACTTATTTAATGGATATAATATGAAGCTATTAGAAATTATAATCAAACGTTAATGAAATTATAATCTATGTTAATAAAAAAAATGTTTAGAGTGCCGTCGCATTTCTTGCTTAATATGCAATATTCAGCCAATGCAAATAAAAAATTTGAATTAATATTATACATGCAATGGAAATGCACAAAATAATATGTTTACCGCAGTGTAAACATTTTCGACGTTTTTCGTTGAGCAAAAATCGATATCGAATTCCTCAAGAGATCTATTCGTAAAATGTCCTCGTGATTGGTCTGAGATATCCTGTGTAAACTTAATATTCCGCGATTTCGAAGGGACTCACGGCGCATTTTTATACGCTCGTCTTCTGATTGCTTTATGGTCCGTAATGCACTTTATACATTGCCGCTCAGCGTAATAAAGCGAACGCGTTGACGTTGGTTTTACGTCAAGAGGGACGGTTTATTGCTGTGGAGTTTCATTATTGCTTTTTGTTTTATTATGTGGAACAACATAAACTCAACAATTAATTAAGGAATATCATTGAATTACATTTCTCACAAATTTTGTGATCAATAAAAATATTATTTTTGTTACTTTTTCTCTTCAGATATTAATCGAAGAGCTTAATTTTTTTCTAATATTGATCCTATGTTGAAAGATATTATGAAAAAATAAACAGTAAAATAAGAAAGCCTAATAAAATGTAATACACACTGAAAAAATCCATGTATTTTCACATGGAAATTACTTGTTTAAAACCGGAAAATTACCTAATTATCACTGTAATTTTTTTTCCAGATTTTTAAAAGTGAAAATACATATTAATGGTAAAATATAGGTGAAATTACTATTTTTATGCAAAAATCACTTGTAATTTCATGTGAAATCACTTTTAATCATTTGCAATTTTCCATGTGGGTAGCAATATTACATGATTACACTGTAAAAAATGTATGTAAAATTACAGGACAAGTGTAAAAATTATATGTAAATAAGTATAAAAGTATCATTATTTATAACGGAAACGTAACAAACTCATGTATTTTTACAACAATTATTATTGTGAAAATACGTGATTTTGTAAGTTTCCATCATAAATAGTGAAGTAGTATTACATCCTTTTTTTACAGTGTATGCTGGGTCGGAAAAAACCCAGCATAATCATGTAATTCACATAAATATTTTTTTCAGTGCAGGAAATATAAAGTTAAAGAATATTTTCTGTGTTGATTTTTAAATTGATGTATATGCATTTATTAATCATAAGGCTATGAGAGAAATATGGATGGCGTGATAAGTAGAGACATCAAGCTTATAACACCCTAGTTTACAAAAGCGATTTAACTTTGCGCGTTAATCCTCCTGAAGACCTACTTTTATAGCCTTCTGATGCTGCACTCTAATTATGTTTAATTTAATTACCCTCGGGCGATTATCAGAACTCTGAGGGATGGTTGCAACGTCGATTAGCGCTAATCCTCATTAATTCGGTTTTCTCCTTTCGATTATAGAATGGTTCGCTAAAGCTTGCTGTTCTTGGTATTTTTCTTTTTTATGGAACGCCCAAGAGGAAATTTTTTTTTCTTATTTGAAGCTTTCTGAGCGATCGCGCTTGCCGCTCGATGATCCGCAAAATACTGACGAAGGGATAAGATTGGAAACTGGCCAATTAATCGATTAATGCAAATTACGGTATATTACATCGCCGAGAGATACCGCCGCGGAATTTCGCCGCAAATTTATAGCGGTAGCACGCGCGATGTAAATTAATTATCCGGATGATCAACTCCCGCGTTGCGCGAAGTTTATACGGTCGCGGTTCGTGGATTGGAAAAAATCGGCTCGAAACTTCGTTCCATTCGTTAGCGTAATTGGAATATGTCACTATTTTACGTCGCTGACGTAACCGCATTATGGCCAATCTGCGTAATACCGGGCATTGTACACGGCTTTTCACATAGTGGGCATAAAATGATATTTATTAAAGTATAATAAAGATAAAGAGAAAGAATAGAGAGAGCTAATTTAGAAATGAACGTAATCAATGAAGCTGCTATCCAATTACTGATGGAACAGCCGTTATAGCAGTGGCCATGTGGCCATTTTCGTAAAGTTTAATAGTCAAAGTTTGACTCGGTTACATCGGCGTGTGTAACGCGTTTCGTTGCTAATTTTCAGAATTCGAAGTTCGCATAATAAGCACTGACAATTTCGCTAAAGGACCTTTGTAACTGTACTTACAGTTACGAGCCATCGCCTTTTCACCGGCAATCGTGTAATTCTGCAATTAAAAATTTTGATTTCCGACATCTATGTTATCGTTACATTCGTTTGTTAAAAACGTTATTGTGATCCTGTGGTATTATGGCTAGGATACCGTCTGCCGATTTGCAACAAAACTCCATCTTCTTCAGCATTAGCGATATCGACATAATTAAGAACATCGTTACTAACTTTCGCAATCCCAGAAACCCGGCAGCAATTGTAGCTAGTCCTCTTGTGCCGTGAGGTTATTAATATCTCGATCCCTACCTTCTCATGTAAAAGCCGACAGGCGATTAATTAATCTTCCAATGTTACGTGCGCAACACACGTAGTTATATTAATCCTGCTCGACTGCTCGAGCGAGTAACTAGGTACGGAGGTAAACGATCGATTCTGACAAAATATCGAAGGAGAACGTACGACTTCATGAAGTCGGATGAAGGGCGCTTGTAACGAGACAGAGATTGATTCACCGAGATTCACCGCAACGTCATCCGACATCTCTCTTTCGTCATGTCTTCGTGAAAAATCGACCTATCGGAATGAGGTAATCCGCCGTATTTTAGCCATCTTGGTCTCGTTTCCTTCCTTCGCGAGGATTTGGCGGATTGAAAGCCTGACATTTTAGGAATTTTGTATCTCGTGACGAACCGATGAACGAGTTCTCACGGAACACTGCCACAAATGACGCACACATACAATCTCCAGGGCCATATACTTCTTACACTGAAAAAAGAAATTCTTGGTAACCTTGTGAGATGCACTTATTGTAATACTTTTTTTGAAGTATTGACTATTATTACCGATTATAATAATAATAACAAAACATTTTGTAATAGTTATAAACATTTGTAATAATTATAAAAGAGTAAATTTTGTTTAGTTGAGCCAACTAAATTATGTAACACTTATTATACGTTTGGTTGAAACTATTATTTAGTTGAAACTATTTATTTAGTTGAAACTATATATTTAGTTGAAACTATTTAACCCCAAGCCGGCTTGGTTAGGTTCAACCAAACAAAAGTGACTCAACTAATCAAAATTTACTCTTTTATAATTACAAATGTTTATAATTATTACAAAATGTTTTGTTATTATTATTATAATCGGTAATAATAATCAAATACTTCAAAAAAAATATTACTAAATGCATCTCACAAGTTTACTAAGAATTTTTTTTCAATGTAGACGATTTTGTCTCTAGATAACTCTGTACATTTTATTAATATTCTCACGACATTATTACATGAATACGTTTATTTCAAGAATACGATTAATTATCAGAAAGATACGGATAACATGCCGTCTATTTATAACAGAGTGATAAGAGTCACTTAGGTTTCTCCCCCTAAGAACATTTCTCTTTGTTTTGTCTCTTTCTAATCACTGTATAGCTGACCACGGATGGGGGTACAGTCATGCTTAACGAACTCCTCGAACATATAACAACGTTCTTACATATCTAACTAAATATTTTATTTTATTCTATTATTGACGCACAACATTTTACGTAAGTTCTTTCCTCTTTTTATCTTTTCTTAACCACAATTTTTATGTTCTTTTAGCTTTTCAAAAGTTTTCTATTGATATTGTTTTATGATGCGACAATCGGTTATATTTAAAATTACTTTTCCAGATTTGTCAAATAATAATGTTGTAACGTCTTGACCATTGCAACTTGAGAAGGACTCAATGTAAGAGTCGAAACGTCGTTGTTTACTTTTTAATCAATAAACTTGGCCAGTTTGGTCGATAGATCATCAACATTAAGGAATTTTTATTTTATTCACTGGCAACATACAATCTATTTGGAATTAACAAAGCATATATTTAAGAGGTTTTTAATATATTGACCGTTGATGAAGACTCGAAAATGAGTCGAAACGTCCGGTTTTATTGTTACATCATGATTTTTTATTAAAGAACATCGTTTTTATTGTTATATCATGATTTTTTATTAAAGAACATTATATTTTATCTATTGCGCACTGTCGCCAGCGCTTGACTCTTAATTGCCGTTTATGCTTTGTTTATTTGACCTTATCGAGAGTCAACTATTTATATATCATTTGACTATTTGGAATTATTACATGACTTTTTTATCCTGTGACTGAAGATTGAAAAATATCAATTTTAATAGAATCTCTGTGAATAACAACGGTACAACAATTTTGTAAATAAAGAGATTTCACGTGGTTTTAACAAATTAACTTGAGAGAGCTGTTTTGTACTCGTATCAGATTACCAATTTGAATACATTCGTACAAGAGCCTTCTATTGTGTGGACTGTCGTCACAGCATCGGTAAATTCACTTGCCTATAATAGTTAAAATAAAATTGTGAAAAGAACAACGCTGCGAACGTTCAAAGCTTTAATTTAAAGGATTTCTTCCTCCTTAGTTAACCATGACAGTTTTTTTACTACATATCCCCGGCGAAATCGTGTAGAAAGAACGCGGCGTCCTCAGAAAGGAATCCCATCGTTCACGCGGCTAAACGAGCGCGGCAAAAAAAGCGTGCCTGACTTAATTACATCACCGCACGCCGCGGGGTAAATCTCGGGCGAGATAAATACGCAGGCAGATATATCGCCGTGAAAAAATGGTGTCGCGCGTTACGGCGCGCCAACGAAAGGTGACCCCGAGCTTTATCGCGCGTCCGTGTTGTACACGCACGCGTGGAATTCGTCCTGCATGGGTGTCGTGGTATCGGAACCACGCTTCGCAGCGAGGGATCCTACGAAAGAGGTGGAGAGAGAAAGAGAGAGAGAGAAAGGATGGGAAGCGGAATCGGATTCCCGTGGAGAGAGAGCACGCCGGCACAACATCGCCCATAATTCGCCCAGCCGTCCTTCCTCCGTCTGCACGACTTGAACAAAACGCTCGGATCTGTTCCGTATTTCACCTGTCAGTCTCCGCGAGCTGTATCGCCGCGCCATTACTCGTCGCCGTTTTGCTCCTTAGGATATAAATCGCGAGAACGATGTGCGTATACACCGGCTGTCTCGACAGCGCCCATATCTCCTTGCGGCCGTAAATTTTTCTGAGGATTAATCCTCCCGTGGGCGGTATATCGTGCCCAGGGTGTCCCGGGTCTTCCGGTCGTAATTTGAATGAGCTCGTTGACCAATTGAGAGTCGATCCGTCGTGGCGAAAGCCAATTTATCAATTTATTGCCAGCACAGAACATTGCAGCAACAGTCTAAATATGTTTGTCAAACGAATAGGTTACACTGTTTTGGGCTCTAGACATTTATTCTGACCAACAATTTCTACGTCAATTCTTTGACCATTTTTACATTCAATAAGATCATTTGTATCGGCTGACTGTCTTTTCTTGGACTTCATTTTTCTATTTGACTTATTTCATCAATAATCTTTGGACACTATTCTTTCGCGCTTTTGAACGACGAATTAATACGCAGATTTTTATATGACTGACGATATTTTGAGATCCTTTTTAATAATGACTAATTATACCGCTTTCCATATCATGACCTCTCTGTATTCTATATTAATTAGAATAAGTGACTCATGGGATAGTTTCGGTATAGCCTCCTTACTTTATTACGCTGTTCTTACCGGTGATACCTATGTATTGTCGAATGGGGTTTATTAGGTTTTTCCTTTTGGGTTTATTCTTATGTGCTTTTGACTCGAATTTAATGTTTCATGTAAGTGAATTTATTTATCTTATTTTCTTTTTACTGAAGAAGACTGTGTAGTCGAAACGTTTAAGTTGTTTTGTTTTATTAGTAACACATGCAATATTAAATTATTTATTTATTTATTTATTTTATAAATTTGTTATTTTTAATTTTTACGCTCGTTCCTTGGCCGTTCTCCTTACTGATTTTGCTTTGCAAACACGAGCTGGTGTTCTATATCTTCTTTTATTGCAGCAACATTTCGGCAATATTGTTATCTTACTGCAATATTACTGCAATGTTGCTGCAATTTCTGTGCATGTATGGGGAGCATACATGTGTGACAAATTGAGATGAAAACTTTTATTAAGATTCTTGCCAATTTAGAATAAATTATACTTTAATCATCTCGCCATTTTTGAAAGAAACATCTCATTCAATATCGGACTTTCATAAGTTATAGAAACTTACGCATTCTTACTAATAATAACGCGAAAAGGAAAGAAAAAAATGTTCGCACTGAAAGAGCTAAACGATTACGTGCTGCAAAGTTGCACAGTCATAATGCGGGCGGCGCGCATAACGGGCGGCTGTAAAAAGTTCGGAAAATTGACAAGGATGTCACGGCTTGGCAAACTTTTAAACGCGGCCGATGCAGAATTTTAAACGGATAGAGCGGCCCGGTCTCGATCGTCGTCGTCGTCGCAGCGACGAGGAAGAGATTTACAGCCTCGGCGCCGGACTCCGAAATTCCTGGTTCGTTCTTGCGCGATGGCCGCCGCTGCGCTCTTCCGTCGAAAATATTCGATATTTTTCCCCCGTGCTGCGGAATACGGGGAGCGGGTTCCAGGGAACGAGGAGAGACGCGGTGCGAAATTTACCGTCGACTTTGGTAACTCTCGGGGGGTGTTAGTGAGAACCATATATCTCGGGACCGGGCGACGTCAAACGCTGGCCAGGACGATATATTTTGCTTATCGGGAAATGTTAAACCCGCGCACCCGGCGGGGATTATTTCAGCGACGAAGTCAATCGACGTCGAAATCCCGAATGTCGCGGTCGAAAATCGTCTGTGAATGCCGTAGATTATTTTCTTGCCTTTTTGCCTTCGCCGACGACACGTCGCGTCACATAAATCTCCGGCTAGATGAAGGTTCTTTCTTCGCTAACTGAGATTACAATCGATGCTACCGATGTAATATAGAAGGAGACGGAGTTAATGGAAGTTAGCAAATTTGCTTAATCTTCACGACAAGTAGTTGTTACTAGTAAGGTAAGACGTGAAGTAGTTACTGCGCGCGGCAAAGTCAGACGAACTTCGATAAAGTATCTTGTTCGGCGTGTATAAAATATACGTGGTCGGAAATCAATTTTCATATATTCAGGTATTTTGTTACTAATTTGTTATATTAATGAAAATACAAGATATATTTGTAATTATTGTGTTTTCATTGTAATTATTGCGTTTTCATTCGTATGGATATATTTATCAATACGCGTATTGTTGCAATTTGAAACCGGAAGGCTGATACATCAGTATACACTGTAAAGCTTCTATATGAAGTAGAGAGGCGGAGAATTGTTTTCGCGACAGGAATTTCAAGGAGGAATGACTTCGGAAATTGTTTTATATTTGTCTTTTCAAGATATAGAGTGGCTCTGAAAGTAAACGAACGTGGATACATCTATAAATTGAATGAAACCGCTCGAATCCTTTCTTGAGCCACTGTATACTTCTATTTATTGTATACTTTGCAGGAGAACAATATAAATTTCCGTTGTTACATGGTAGGTTATTGGGTATACACTTGCCATCGTTCAATTTCGTTCAAATAAATTGTTCTCCTCTGAAATCAAGTGTAACATCCAGCCGTATCAACAACGTTAAAATTGAGAGATTATATTCATAAAGGAAGTGCATGACGTGCCTACGAGAATTAAATTATATCTAGAACTAAATTATTCTCTACTCTATTATATTATACACGACGTTTCGAGACGTCACGAACCTTTCTTCGATTATGGAATTTCTCAGTCTCCTGAGTTTGGATCTTCTCGTCGCGAAAGTTTCACTACCCTTTGTTACTCGATATACAAAATGGTAGAAGCATTACGTTGTAAAACGTATATCGTCGTTTTTGTCCACATGTTTATCGAGGAAGACACTCCGCGTAGTCGTATATTCGCGCAACTTTCCTGGGTTCTGTTTGCGTAAAGATTTATCGACACCGCTCGAAGAGAAACTTTGTGGGTCAAAGTATAGAATAATGTTACCAAACGAGGCGATGCAGCGGGTGACGTTGATCCACGATCGGAAGTGTGCGAAGTCGGGAGAATGTTTCCGCCCTCGCACAAAGAAATGTTTGTATCGAGCTGAAAATTTGCGGGAGTGGCAAAGAAAGGTAGACAAACCAAGTTTCCGGCGACTATCATTAATTCTTTTCCGGTGCGCCATATTTCACGTCGATGCCTCGCGGAGTGCGATAAAATTTGCGAAACATGGTGTGCGCGTTTATATATAAACATAACTTATCGTATCAATAAATTTACAGTAAAATAATAATAATATGTTTAAAATAATAATAGCAGTAAATAATAATAATTAATAACAGATAATAAATTCGCATTTATGAATAAAATGTATAATCATAGGTCCACATTTTTAACATTTCGTTAAGATCTATAATTATAGAGAGATATTTCATAAAAATTCCAAAAATTTTGTGAATTAAGCTTTATAAGGATAGAAATAGCAAAACTTTTAAATTTCTATATAATTTCAGATAAATTTCCTTGTTATAAAACTTACATCTGGTGCTTGGCTGTTAAAAATATATAACGTCGAAAACCAATTGCAAATTGCAATTTTAATTTAACAAAGAAATATAAAAAGGCGAGCTTTTAATTTTTGTCGCGGATCTGTCAGTAACAGCTGATGCAGCTGCAGTTTACAGCCGACGCTATCTGTTGTGTCAATATTTTTTATTTACACTGCAGTATCGGACTTTCATGAAGCTATTTGCAATCGAAAACATTTCTCTTTAGAATATCTTATTTCGGGTATTTTTGCGCAAGGATGGAGATGGAAAAGTAGAAGAATATCCTCTTCACTCTCCTCACCCCTCTGCCCCAGTTGCAATGGAAAATATATTCAAATATGGGAGAACAAGTCGCAAGAAATGGCATATAACTGCTGGTAGAATCCTCTAGATGGGATATTGTGTCGTCGTCACAAGTGCTCAATAGGGAAAGAAATTTGCGCGTCGAGCATGGAAAAATTAAGCGGCTACGCTTTCAATGGCGACGATATTATCTCGAGGAAAAGTGCCGTAATCTCCGGCGTCTCCGAGCAATATTTTATATCTGTGATCCCCTTGTCGCGCGGCCGATATAAAAGGAAGGAAAAAATATCTTGCGTGCTGTAGACGCCCTAGAGACCGATTCACCGGAAGCTTTGCGCTTGATGTAAAAATTTCAACAACCCACTCGACATCGGATTTATGCAATATGAACGCGAATTTCCGAGGGCGGAGCCCCGCGTTTGCATTAGAATAATAAGAAAGCGGTAACCGGATTTATTCATGAGTAACCAGCAACGGTAACCGAGGAAATTTCAAAGTACTGCCGTCATAAGGAAAAATCTTCATAACATCGCACAGTGGGCAAAATTTGAAAAAAAGGGAAAATAAATGCTTTTGGCTATATATATATAAAATCATTGATATTTATGTATTATCTTTGATATTTATGTATTATTGTCGCGTAAATAAATTTCGTATTAATTTAAATGTTATGACGTCAAAAAATTCGTTAATCAGTTATTTTTATCATTATATCTTTTATCAGTTATACATATTTCATTGTTTTTTTTTATACTAGTAATTTATTCCCCCCGTCTTTTCAAATTTCGCCCACTGTGCACCGTGACATTTCTGGCGCACGTTTTTCAGCCCTGCTCGCGATAACTTTGATAAAAATTGAATACCCGTGTAAACGTTACACGTGGAGTTTGAAACAATCCCGCGTTAATAAGTTTTTAATTAAATTCCCGACGAAGAACGCTTTTTCTAATTATACAAATTTTATAACTTATTCAATTTGTATAGGTTTCCACGGATTTAAAAAAAAATGCAAATATTCCGCGTTTCTATTTGTATACACGCCTGTTTTAGTTTGCATTGTCTAAACTTGCATAGCAACTAAAATAAATATATCTATGAAAGAAAAAAACAATACTTTTTTTGTAGACACTAGCAGTTATCAATATTTTTCCTCGTTGTGTATCTAGTATCTCTCTGGCCAGTTTTAATTGAACAAATACGACTGGAATTCTCGCCGCAGGGGCAAATATCTTAAACGAGGGATGAGTTAGAATATGAAACTAGTCGCAGCGTTGAAATGTTACGCCATTTGTGACTTGTTGCTACTCGTCCGTAGGTATATTGTTTAATCGCGCAGGCTGCCGCATGCTGTGATATATGTAATTCCGATATACCTCGTTTCTCACGGCATAATTTTCCGCGAGATAATTATATAGAGGATAATCACTTTTCGTAAAATTAGAATCGCGCACATGGCAGCTCAGCAGTTTACACGGCGTAATATAATGAAGCGGATAATCAGCTCTCGCGAAACCTTTAGGATCCATTCATCGACCGTGATAAATTGCAGAATTTTATCCGCCATCATCTCGCCTTTAATGAACGTTCGTCGCGGTGATTACGTGACTCTTGAGGGCCGGATTATTTCTAGACTGAAATGAGACACGCTTGTATGGCTTTAATTAAATTGAAGTTGAAGGCAATATAATTTTTAAATACCTGAGGTTTCACGACAAAAAACTTTTCATTAGGTTGAATAAAATTACATAATGGCTCAATGAGATCCAGTATATAAGAAGAAAACACATTAAAGCATAATAAAATTTAGACCAAAAGAAATGATGATATATTGCACATTTATTTAATATTTAATGAGTTTTAATATTTAATGAGTTTAATTAAAATTTTTCATATTTGGTTTTTGATTATGATTGCAATTCTCTTAATATCTACAACTATCGACAAACGAAATTGTGTGATGAATTATATCGTTATTCTACAATTATTTATTATAAAGACATATTGTTTATAAATGCGTACGCGATTACGTCACGCTTAATACACCGAATTTAATAAATTATTAATATAGTAATAACAAAGGGAATTATATTGTTATTGTCGTTTAAAGTGAAAAATACGTATGAGGGTGAAAGTAGTATACATCTATACACATATATTATGACTGCACTTTTACCGCTTCCGTTTTGACGATTTAGTCGACACAGCTTGTGCGGATTATTATAAATTCCTCTTTATGCAAATACAGGACTGCGCGAACAATGCCATACTACTAATTTGCGGACGGTTCGTTGGAAGCGAAGTTACTTGTTGGCAACCGGCTACCCGTTACTCGTTGTTTCCCCAGGCATGCATGTTGGTCCAAAGCTGATAGCACTAGAGTATACTAAGCTTTCTAAACATATAGTCTAAAATCCTACATGCCATAATATCTCTTTGATGTACATGAACATACGATTCGTATCAGAATTATATGGTACGCGAGAGAAGAAATGAAATTGAAGAGAGAAGAGAAGACGAGAGAGAGAGAGAGAGAGAGAGAGAGAGAGAGAGAGAGAGAGAGAGAGAGAGAGAGAGAGAGTTAACAAAAAATAACTTTTGTAAAAGATATATATATATATTTAGAAATATATATATTTAGATATATATTTTTAGATATATATTTAGAAATATATATATTTAGATATATATTTTTAGATATATATTTAGAAATATATATATATTTAGATATATATATTTAAATATATATTTAGAACTTTAATTTTTCCTAAATCGCTAGTAAATAATTAACATATAATAAATTGTAAGACGACTTGACTGGCCATAGATGGTATTCTATTTATTACTACGTATCAACCATACACGGAAAGAATGGTTTTGCTGAAATATTAAAAAATTTGGCCAGATACAGATCTGAAAAATAATTTTGTTGGATCATTAAAATAATTATGTAGGACGCCTAAAATAGTTGCTAGAATATCAAAACTTTTTGCAGCATTATCATTATGTTGGAGTGTCCTACATAATTATTTTGATGATCCAACAAAATTATTTTTCAGATCTGTATCTGGCCAAATTTTTTAATATTTCAGCAAAACCGTTCTTTCCGTGTACGGATTGTGGTCCTCTACGAGTATTAAATTTAATAATAATAAATGCTAAAGCATCTATTAGATTCTCCCTCCTCCCCCAACACCCTCCCATCACGAAAATTTATTATTATTAAATTTTATTATTAAATTATTATTAAATTATTATTAAATTTAATACTCGGAGAGAGAGAGAGAGAGAGAGAGAGAGAGAGAGAGAGAGAGAGAGGACCACAATCCGTATGGTTGATACGTAGTAATAAATAGAATACCACCTATGGCCAGTCAAAAAGTCGTCTTACAATTTATTATATATATATTTGTTTCTAATATTATAACACATGTATAAAATATTTTTTAAGAAAAGATTTTGTTGTTAAATACGAATAATTATGTATTGCCTCAAGATAACAACTGTTTCGATAATTAAGTCTAAAAGAAAAAGTATTGTTAAAATAAGATCGAAGTAGTATTGTTAAAATATTGTTAAAATAAGATCGAAAAGTATTATTAAAATAAGAAGATTTAATCTCCTCATACACTGGATTCCATAAATTAATTATAAACATTGCATTTTTAAGCTTAATTTCTGTAAATTATCAGATAGATCTGCTTACGATTAAAAAGCTTTTATATGATTAAACTGCTTTTCCAAAAGATTTTCATTAATTTCCATTTTTAATCAATTTTTAGATCAAATTTATACAGCAAATTTCAACGAATCGTCTACCTCGTGTACCGTCTGCTCCGCGAGTTGCGCGACAGTTTAGGTCGCGGATGCGCGCTATAAATCAGGCTTTAGCCGGAGCAAGGCGGTCCTCGCCACCGTTGTCGCTGATAATGAAAATCCCGCGGCGGATGTTCGCGGATTCTCCCGCAATTCCGGGCGTAGTGCGCGCTTGAAAAGCTGCCAAAATAATTTCGAGAAGATCGGAAGTCAGAAAGCGTGTGCGCCCCGACGAGTCTCCCGAGGCGGCGAGCTTTCCCTCCTTTACAGACAACGTTGATTCGATCCAATTCACATGGCAGCCGCGGTAACAGCGAGATTAAAAATTCCCGTATCTCTCGGGCACGTTGGATAACTCGGATGCTTGTGATAAAAGCTGCACCGCACCGTCCCGCATCGTTCCCATAAATAATTCCCTCTCGACATAGCGAAATCCGGGCACGCGTGCACAGGTGCGCCACTGTATTGATTTACAACGGCTCGCTTAGATCGCGATGAAAAATTAGTTGCGATTCAGCGAGCGGTATTGGCCGTTTCGATGAACCTCAAGTTAGCTTAATTTGATCCTGATTTAAGGGAATAAGAGTTTGCTATTCCGCATTCGCGAAAGATTAATCTTTTTAGAGAAAGAAAGAAGATTCTTACTATTTTTTTTATCTCAGACGGATACTTTAAGATTTTTCTCGCGTTATTTTATATTTCAAAGTCATGTACTGCTATAGTCGCAAAAATTTATTGTTAATATTCCGCGCGCTATCATTATTCACGTTGTCAACTTGAATATATATCAGTTTGAAATATTTTTGCTTACAGAGTGTTGTACGTCAAATTTCCAAAAATTTGCCATGAGAGAAATTTAGAAGTGCGTCGTTCTTTCTAAGAAAAATCACTTTGAAGAAAGAATATTTCAGGCATCATCTTCGAAAAAACACGAATTTATACAATTAAAACATTTATAAAAGAACAAAGAATATTTGTCTAGCAATATTTCTCTTTAAAAATAATATTTGTGGCGCACCGGTTGACCAGGAGATATATTGGTTGACCAAAAGATATATGACCAATTTTTTTAAACACTGCATTGTGTGGTTGGATATCAATTTGGAACTCTGAGGAAACAAATATTTGTCGGATCGATCGTTAAGCAAATGTGTGTAGGCATCATGCACATATCAAAAGCAAATTACATGTAAACTTATGCAAAACAAAACAAATTTCGACGACAAAGGTCGATCGATCGCTGCCGACGACAGTTTGACATCCTTCATAGAACTTTTCGTTGGAAAACACCATATTAGTATTACCATGATACTCGTATTGGTAATACGGCATTAGCAACACTTGAGCACAGGCAAATTATTGAAGCGTTTCGCTTTTAATGATGTTGTAGCGCTGTAAATTGCATTTGATCGGAATCTGTGCGGTGTAATTTGTAAGCATATGTATCATGGAAATTATGTACCTGTGATAGCTTCTATGCGAAAAGAGGTCACGATCTTATCAGTATTAAAGAGATCACGATCTTATTATTATTAATTATACATTTTTTTATAGTGATTATTTTCACAGTACTTATTCCAATAATTCATTAATGAATATTTTCTATATTTTAATTCACAATTTAATTGTTTTCATTATTTTAATGCTTTTTCAATAACTTTAATAGACAGCAGTATTTTTTAGCGGTCTAAATATTATTTAATTTTTTAAATAACTATGCGGAAAAAATAATTTTAATTAGCACAAAAATTTGAATTTTCTAACAATATTACTTGATTCACTCTGTGCTAAAACGTAATATATAAATATAACTTATTATTTTTATTCAAAGTAAATAATATTCGACAACAACTGGCTAAATAGATTAATTAGATATTAGATATTACTAAATAGATTTATTATTAAACTCAAATTTCATCGACAACAACTGGCCAACCGTATATTTTAAATTAAAAACGGTACATACGACGTTTCGACTCTAAGTTTTGGGTCCTTTTCAAGTGCATTATAATAACAAAACATATTCGGTCATACATAGTATGACCGAATATGTTTTGTTATTCAATGAAATTTGAGTTTATTGTTTGAATATTACTGGCGGTTTAACTATTTGTTAACATTGAGATTTATTCTTTTTATATTCTAATGGCGTGTTAGATGTTCTGATAAATTTTCATAGAAATCGAAAGATGTATGGAATTTAAACAATTACTTCCTGCTCTATGAGTTCATTAAAATCAGTCGCTCGCAACTTGCGGGGGATTCCTCTTATGAGGCCGCAAACTACTGGGAGAAGTTCCGGAAAGCTCCTTCGAGCCTTCCGTCGTCGTCGTCCTAGTCATCGTCTGTCACTGCGGTTGAAAAGACGATGGCGAACTTCCCGAAGGAATGCGGCCGAAGTGTGCGAAATTCCAGCTGCGTCAGGGCAAGAACCGCTGATGAAGTCGTATTATCGCGTCCTCGTTAAGAGGTGCTCCTTCCTCGCCCTCGCGCAGAACGGAACGGACGCGGAAGGCCTCCCCTATTTCACACACGAGGAAGGAATTTCCGACATCCGTGTGCGAACTCTGCAGAGAGCCGTGGCGAGAATAAAGAATATAAACTACGAGCTCTCTCTTGACCGGCAGAGGCTGGCAGGCAGTTCGGCCGCGTTCGTTCAGGAAGACGAAACAAACGCTCGCGGAATGCATTCTGCGGATGAGGTCGGAGGAATTCGCGTTGTTTGACTGGCGCGAGCGGTACTGTTCTACTAGGAAGAGTTACTTTCGGAAGCAATTTCGGGTTTCGTGATCTTGCATCGTGCCGCTGGAAGAGTATCTTCCGTTCGGAGATGAATGAGTTCATCTCGACGAAACTCAATCGTCAAAACTTTGAATGAGCTATTGGAACGATAATATATTATGCTAATGTAGTGCTATAACATATCACTATGCGATTCAGAGAGAATTATGTCTTATATCAAATTTTTAAGTTCTTATCAATTCTCATTTTGGGGAAAGTAAACATTTTATTACAGATATATAATCTGACTATATTCATCATTATAATATTCCTTTTAAGATTTTATGATTTCGTAAAGATGAATCTTGTTTTGAATAAAGAATACTAAACGCGCTATGGCCCAGTGAGAAATGACAGGTCGGAAAAACGACTATTAGATGTCTAATAGTCATTTTTTCCGACCTGTTTTCCGACCTCATTTTTTGGTGCTTAAAACTAAATATTAATGATAGGCTCTCAAATATAAAATCAAGGATAATTTAAAAAATAATAAGCAAGTGAGCCACGTCGTTTTGAATAAAGAATGCTAAACGCGCTATGGCATAATTAAAAAATCCCTTTTGCAAAATAAACACCAGAAATCAAGGATAATTTAAAAAATAATAAGCCAATGTGAGTCACGCCGTTGTTGGGGCGAAATAAAATTATTTTCGCACATACAACGCAATTGCGTTGCGTATATCTGTATATTCGGAATTGTACATTTAATAAATAATTTTATTTCGCCCCAACAACGGCGTCGCTCACATTGGCTTATTATTTTTTAAATTATCCTTGATTTCTGGTGTTTATTTTGCACACAGAAGGGATTTTTTAATTATACCATAGCGCGTTTAGCATTCTTTATTTAAAACGACGTGGCTCACATTGGCTTATTATTTTTTAAATTATCCTTGATTTTATATCTGAGAGCCTATCATTAATATTTAGTTTTAAACACCAGAAAATTAGATGATAAAATTTTTACAAGAAGACAGACTTAATAGAAATTATTTATTAAACCGAATAAATACTTTTTCATATAGTTTTAATTAAGTTTCATAGAAAATTTAATTAAAATGCAATAATTTAATTCACGTATTACGAAACTTGTTAATTATCTATTTCGGAATGTATTTTAATATAATTGGATTATAATTGTACGTTATACAAACAGAATTATTTGTGATATTACATTATCTAAATAGTGATGAAATTCCGCTCTTCAACGACAATGTTAAATGAGATAACGTAAATCGAAAATATTCACTTTTGATTTACGTATCAATTTGACAATGCGTATGATGCGATCTGTGAGATATTAATGCAGTGAATTCTTGCTAGTTTCGATTAGGGCTTCGAAAATATGCGCGCTCGTGGAACATTATGCGACAATGAGCGGACACTAATGAAAAATGGCATGCGAGCAGGACGAATTAATTTCCGGTGAGCGCGAATTAATTTACAGCCAGCTGTAAATTTTAGCGGCCGTATCAGAATTCTAATGGTCATTTCGCATTGTAATTCTTCTCATAAGCATGCCTCTTCACCGGGCAAGACCGGCGAAATAATAGCGCGCTGCTCGTTGAAAGTTTGATCGTGAGAATTACCAATTTTTACTCACACCATTAATTATCAACCCAGGAAATGATGGTTTTCGCGTTACGTTGGTTGAGGTTACAGAGAAATTGCACGAATCCTACCAATTCGCGAGCGTTAAATTCTTATATCAATTCTGGCTAACGAGACATTTAACGACCAATGACACCGGTTGTTAAAACACGGCGAGTCTGGTCGAGCGGACATTGCTCGACTTTTACTACAGGCATTTTTACGGGGTGATTTGTGAGCGGGGAAATATTAAAATTTTCGCACTCGCGGGGATGATTCTGCAGCACGCGTATTTTATAACCCGTCTGAGTTATTAAAACGTTCGGCGAAAGTTAGAGCGACGTTTATGACTTTGACTGCGACTTGGTTTCTTGAGATGAGACTTTTAAGTGTGTTTCTGAAGATGGGTCGAGATGCTTCGTCGAGTCTTAAAAAAGCCTTTGTGAATGAGATTTTTTTAACGTTACAGTCTGAGCAGATGATATCCATGACGAATATTTTTACAAATTCATAAACGCAGCGAAATTGCAAATAAAATAAATCTTTCAGCTTTAGAACACCGATAAGCTATCGCTGGAATTCATTTGAGTGAATAATCATTAAAGAAATACTAATATCTGGTAAAAATACATCTTCAAGAATATTTAAACAAATATTGAAACAAGTAGATATATACACAGTTGGAAAAGGGTATTCAGATACGAAGATGCAAACTTCAATACTGGATGTGAATTCAACGCTATCTCAAACTTTACGATTTTAACGAGAAACTGTCATGCGACAGTTACTCTGATATTGGAGTAATAATTAAACTTAAATCGATATGGCTCGACCGACCGAACTTGCTCGTTATCGCGTTCAGCGACGGGATTGCTAGTGAAATCTCGCTATGATCCTCGACAAGCGATCGCGATAAGAACTCTCTGTGAAAGGACATATTGATCTTATAGAACGAAGGGTGGTACCAGCTGCCTGCGAGAATGGACGAATCAGAGTCGCGCTTCCGCCGATTATCAAGTCGAATTGGCAACCACGAAGGATTATAAGTGAGATCGCAAATGCGATTGGTTAGCCATCGATTGTCTAAGAACGTCTAGTCTCAGCAAGAAACATTCGAGATATTACAAATGGTTCCATAACTAAATTTGTAATTTGCATAATAACTTCATCGCTATATAGCTTACTTTTCCTCCTACTTTCAGACATAATTGTCGCGTGTCTTTATAAACCATAATGGAAATAACTAAATAAATGTTTTACTTCTCACACGATTATATGAAATTACAGAAAAAATTTTTTGTCGCAATTATAAATCGTTGAGCATATACTAATTTTACAAAAAAGTCCGAGGCACCTATTTTCTATCCTTTTAATTATGTTGAAGTCTAATTAGCTCGATGAAACTTTAACAAGGTCTCTGCTCGGTTTCCTGTACCATGATCGCCTTATCTGGGCGTTCCGCTTAACGCAGTATCATCAGACAATTCAATTGCTCTCGCGAAATTCGTCGACGCAATTAGCTTGTCGCTTTTGATTAAACGCATTCTCCATGCCGCAACGGGCGCGTTAAATCCAATTGACCATCGTGAGGGATGATAAACATGACGGATAGTAAGACGCGAGGAACGGATGGCGCGACGAGCCAAATGGCAGTTCGCCATTACAGCTAATGCGATAAATGCATTTGCTGCCTGTCGAATAACAACAACGTATTTCTTCTTGCCTTTTTCCACTCATCGTGTTTTCTCATCCTCTTTCTTCGCTGCCGCTGAGACACTTCTGAGTCTTCTTCAGGTGCGACTGAAGAGGCTAACCTGCCGGAGATCGTTGTGCACGTGCGTTGTTCGAGATAGAATGACTTTTATTTCAGACACGACTCATCCGCTACGTGAAGGTATATATAAGGTACTTGCCGCAAAGAGATGGCTTCCGCAATGTACCTTTCAACTCACGATCAATTTCTGGGATCTATAGTTATTTTCTCACACAAAGTCCGATTGGTCACTATTTTTTATTTCTTTTCATTCTTCTTGTATCTTTGTAGCTTCCAACCCATTAAATATTTTAACTTTAGCTCTTAAATTGAAGCCATTAAACAAATTGAAATTATATTAAATTACATTAAATCGAAATCAAATTTCACGTTTGTGATCGTAAAGCTGGCAAGAAGCTTTGCATTTTCAATCGTTAATATAAAGTGCTTGATATAACTCAAAGACTATTGAAGTTTCGACGATTTTCACTAACAACAAACTGGTCAAAGAAGCTCTCCCTTGACCGTTTATTATTACCTCGTCGGCGAAGGTATTAAGAGGAGAGAGAACAAGCAGAGTAAACTCGAGTAGAAACCGACATAACTTTACCTCGGCAAATTTCCCTCGAATTAAGCGGAAAAGCGGCCGGAAACCGCAAGGACCGGCCTTTGAAGCGCCGAAACCGGCAGCGTGCGGTCCATATTATTAGCCGCCTCGGCTAATTCATTCGGCGAGATATACACGCTAATTCCTGACGCTCGCTCACGTCTCAGATGCGAAGCGATGCACTTAATTTTCCCCGATCCCTCCCGGTTACACCGCTTTGGAATGCGAGATTGCATTAAACGCGGAAATTTGTAAGTGATTATAATGTATATAACGGCCAAAGCGATTCGAGAGTATGCAGAGATGCGCTCAACGTGCATCAGTGCATCGATAATCTTGCAAGTTCCGGACTCACCTCCATCGAACTTGGGAAGTTTCGCCATCCCCGGCGAAAATTAAATATAATATTTGATTCTAGAATTTAGCAAAGAGAATTAATCGCGAAAGTTATAACAAATATGTATAACAAAACAGTATTTTTTGGTTAATTTCAAGTCAAATTTACATGACTATTATGGTTTTGTTGAACCTTTGCAAAATGCGATATTTTATCTTCGCGAGATATTGAAAAATATCATAACGTGTTTGCCAAATCATATTTTACATGCATTTTGTCTATATAAATAAATTTTAAATATGCATTTTAAATATGTTTATATGAGAGATGAACATTGTTTTATGGAGAAAATATCCGCGCGACTTGTATTGAACAATAGAATCAGCTAACACGTGTTTTATATATGACTTTTTTACGGAAAAAAATATACCTGACAAACACGGCCAGGGCTTCGTAACATGGACGATATTTTTTCACCGATTTTTCGTGTCACGTACAAAGCGCTGATCATGCATATTCGAAACAAAATTGATTGCAGCAATATCGTTGAATACAGAATAGCGTACATGATGTATCATCATTGACCATAGAGTTGACCAAAATTTCGATTTTATTATTAATTTGAATTATGTATATGTTAAAGAACATTGTTAATATAGATTTTTGAAAATTGTGTTGTAGAAGGTTACGGCCGTGAAACCATATATTGGAATGATGTACAAATTTATTTTTTTAAACACTGTAAGTCCAAGTTGTTTTGGGGGGAAGGGGGAGAATCTTATAGATGCTTTAGCATCATTAGTATTAAATTTATTTACTCGTAGAGGACCACAATCCGTATATGGTTGATAGTAATAAATAGTCGTAGTAATAAATAGAATAACATCACTTGCCAGTTAGGTCGTCTTAAAATTTATTACATGTTAATTATTTACTGGGGATTTGTGAGAAAATAAGAGTTACTGTAAGTCCAAGTTAGCCGCGGCGCATTTATTTTTAAACTATTTGAGAAGCTGAAACTACACACTCGACACAAACGACTTATCATACTCGTCAGTCTCGGCGGAGATACTCGAGCAAGCTTCGAGAAAATGCTCCCACCGGCTCCTGATTGATTTCGGTAACTTATACGGGACTGTGACGTTTACCGACAACGGTTGCAGCTGCAAATTGAGCGGAAAGACGAACAGAAGAGTGCGAAATGCGAGCGCACCTTTAAATCGCCGCGTCGCGTCGTGCAAACACAACGTTACTTTACCCGAACTGAAAAATGTATTTTTTTGCGGAAACAACCGCATTTTGCCGGCAGAGATGGACAAGCCGCAACCTATAAAAATATTATAAATGCAATGCCATTTTGTCCTGTGCCGAAATTGCATCATTGATAAGCATCAGTTGCATGCTCATCATAAAACGTGAGAGTACCATTAAATATTAACCAGTGACCGATCGATAATTGATTAAACGTTAATTAATACCTAACGCAACACCACAGTTTTATTCTGCACGATGACGAATGCGCGAAATAAATGCATCGCGTTTCTCCAATGCAATTTAATATTAATTCGCTAATATCAATTCTTCATTTTTTAAAGCTCTGGCATTTATAAAAAGGATTGTCTTTCGATTTCTGGCAGCGGTGATAGTATTTTAAACAATGGCATTATATTGAAACAAATATTTTCGCTAAAATACAATGTACAAAAATCATTTAAAATAGAAATACGAACTGTTGCACGTAAATGATTTGTTAACGAGAAAACATTTTAATAAATGCATAGGAAAACTAATTAATATATAATATACACAAACGATTAGAGTATAATATTAATATTATTAATATTATAATATAATTAATATTAATTAATTGTAAATAATTAAAATATTTATTAATGGGGAAAACAAACGTATACAAACGGTTGATACAAACGGTTGATATAGCGCTGATAATATTATGTTCAACATGCGAGACTGTAATCTCTCTATTTGTTCTAAAATAACAATTAACGTATGAAAAATACCGAATTTTAGATAATAAAAATTCTTTACGGCTCCTATATCGTTATATTTAAAGAAAAATCGAAATATTAAAATTTGCTCGAAAACAATGATTCACGTATTTGGGGAATGCAATCAGTTTTAACATGCGCTTGAGATTTTTCTCAGTTCAAGAACGACTTATAAATGCCATTGTGTAAAAATTAAAGTATTTGTAAAGAAGTCGATTGCAGAAATTCAATTATGTTTTGATTGAAGCATTTGCTTTGATAGAGAATGCTCTTTTTCTAAATGTTTCTTAATAACGAAGTAAAAACAGCAGCTTTTCCAGATGCATGCCGAAGCACATGGCATAAAAATTTAACGTAAAAGTGAAAACACAGCAGAAAACACAGAGAATACTTCGAAACGTACAGAATAACGAAAAGTAATGCACTGTCGATCGATCGGGCGATAAATAATCGGCTTTCAGTCGGCGCCGCTGGTAGTTGAATATAGTCGAATGCGTTTATTTAACGAATAGCCTGTCGTAAAAAAATAACGATGTAAGTTTCATTATTAGCGGCAACCAGCGTTGGAATTGTACGGCCGCATGTTTGGGACTCGCATTGAATTGCGTCCGTCATCGATATTTTCCCGTTAATAAAACGCACGCACCGCACGGGGAATCCGCGAAATGGATTGTTTCGCCCGCCGGTAATGACTTCGATTGTGCCATCGCGGCATTGCGTTTTCGTAAATTCCATTTCGTCACCCCGGGGCGTTGTCCTTTGAAATTGCTTTCACCGAGGGAAAGAAGATTTCCCTCGCACAATACGTCGCCGTTGAATGGCGCGCTTCGGGGATTTGCTCCGCTTTCGCGAGAGGAACGAGAGGAACATCTGAACGTCGTTTTAAAAAAAAAGGATTCTTAGAGAAAACCATTAATTCTCTTAATTTCCCAGAGTTCGTTTATTTTTATTTCTATTCCCTGTCATAATCGTGTCGACCGCACTAAAAGAGTTCGGTTGAATGTACCGCGAGGTAATTGCTGCAAAACTTTTAATTAAATGCGAGTGAAGGGTTTCAACATTTTATTTAAAGCTTGCAGGATTTTGAACTCTCACTATTTTGGAGTCTTTAAGATTTTTTTATAGCGTTTTCTCTCTCCCGAAAATACCTGATCTTAAAACTTTAATGACAGATTCTTTAAATAATTCGGAATCGAGTTTTTCTTGTGAATTAATTTAACATTATGGTTAGATGGTTTAAAAGAGATTAATTAATATCATTAAAATTGGTTACTAATTTCTCTCTTGGTTCAAAAGCTTAAGAAATTTTAGCGTTGAAAGATTTTTTCTCAGTTTGGCGTATAAAAAAGATGCTAATTTTATAAACATGTAATAATATGATATTGCATTTATAAAATAACTGCTCACTTTAATTATTCTTCAATTTATCGAAGGATTTAATCGCGCTTAGTCTAAATCCTCTCCACATTCAGTATTCGGCAGGTGCGATAAATATTGCTAGCCAGCAATAAAGTGATTGACGCTTTAATCAATATTATTCACGTGTACGCGTCACGTTTTATGTCGAAGTGAGCCCGCTGGCGAACGAGCACGGAAATATTCAGACAACGTACATTCAAAGAAGTTTCCGATAATGAAACTTTCTTTGGTGCATAAAAGACAGTTTTACATAATTCAGTTCTCTATAAGTTGGAGACGAATCATTTTGATCGAGTTTTTTTCGTTATCGCTTTGGTGGAAATAATCATGTGGAATTTGACCATATAACCATTAAATAAATGTTTAAACATTTATCTTATTAAATTATGTAATTATCGTATTATCAATTTTGTTTCTCTTGTGCACGACAATTAATTTGGTCGATTAGATACGTTTAATTTAGCTATTTTCTATAAAATTATTATTGTACTTATTATGAGCATAATAGTGAATGAAATATGATATAAAAATGCAAATACTATGTAACAATATAATTTTTTTATTTACATGCGTGCAGATTTGCACTCTCAAAATAAATTTTTTTAAAAACCTATTAAGACCTATTAAACTATTATAAAAAATTGTAGAAAGAAATATTTTTTTATATATTTATATGAGAACGAAAAACATTTCCTTCAAATTTTATATTATTGATTTTTTTATGAAAATTGAGATTAATATATTTAATTAATATATAAATTCGAGTACACAAAGCATTTAAATTGAAATTTAAATCTGATTGAATGTAAAATGGACGAACTTAAATCCGATTTATACGAATTCAAAGTTATAAAATATTTTATTACATGCTTGTATATATTCATATTTCTCAATAATTCGTAAAGCGTTTCAACGATTCAGCTAGGATTACAACAATCATAAAGCAATCAAAGCACATTCGAAACACATTTGCTATAATTAGTGTGATTTGTATTTGATCACTCTTTCGTCTCTTCGAGGTTCGTTCGCATTAAAAATACACTGAAGCGAAGCTCGGTGAAGATAAGGCAGAATTGGGACTTTAATACAATGTGAAGATTACCCGACTTTACGATAACAAGAGCCATTAAGGTTCCAATCATTTTCGATTTATAACTTAAGATGGCAGGTACTCAACCGTGAATGGAAAGCCGAAAGTTAGCATGAAAGTCACACTGAAGAGATTATAAAGCTCCACTTCGGGTTTAAAAACGGCCCCGTTCGATGATGCCCCATCGAAACGATGGAAGTTCGACGATCGCCGATAACTCCGCTTGAAATCTTTCGATTAATCAAGATGTGTGTTCCTCGAGGTAATACTCTCCGACTTCAAGGAGGGGAATTATCGTGAAAATTCCCTGAGGTTCATTGGCTAAAGAAAAGGAAAAGGCTTGAGTCCGTTGGTTTTTGAGTAAAAGTACACGGCGCACCGAAAACCTATCGATAACTTCTAAAAGTAGTTTCCAATAAAATTAAACTTTTCCCTCGGTATTTTTCAGTAAATGTGAGTTTCTTTTTTGCTTGGAATTGTAAGCTTAAACAGAACGTTTCGAGACTTGCCTCACTTTATAACGCTTTACAACTTAATTTTTTGAAGTTTCCAAGATCATTTTTATCAAAAATATATATGAAGAATTAATATATTAACAAAATATTAAAATATAATAAATCTTAAGCACGCAGAGAAAATATAAAGAGAAACATTTTTTACTCACTTAATATTGTATATACAGACTTTTCAGAATATTTCATATTTAATTCAAATTTCTATGCGTGTATGTAAAATTCTAGCTTTGTCATTTGCTGTTTTTCTCAGGAAATGTAGAAATATAAAATCGGCGTGAAACTCGCGGGACGCACTAATTTTGTAAAATATCGGAATCGCATTGCATTACAATTCTGATTGTCATGACGTCGAACGTAAAACTATGAAAATTGAATGTCGCGAAAAGATAGCGCTAAATACAGAATATCTTTGCGAGTGGTTACTTAATGTTTACAAAATTTTATTGAATACTGATTAAAAAACGAAGATGTGTTTTATTCGAAAACCGATTAATATATGTAGAACTTGTCCGGTTGTGTTTTCCAGACTTATAATTGAGAGACAAACATGCACTGAGAGAAAAAATAGTTGGAATAACAATAATCTCACTATATTTTATAGTGAGTTTTGGCCTAAAACATATTTTTATAGTTCATTTAAACATGCAAAATATAGCAGAGTGAACAGAAATTATATAGTCATCATATTTGCTTTGTTATTATTACCATGTGTATAGTAAAGCATGCTAAGACTATAGTTACTTGTACCAATATTTGTCAAATATTCTAATTGTATTGACTATATAAAATGGTTAATTTCCTATTCCATATATATTATATCTTACTATATTTTTACTTCAAATGATTATAATTATTGGTAAAAATTTTACATGGGTCATTTATACTATGCCTATATCGTAATTGTCACCAACATAAATGGTATAAAAATGATATTCCTAACTAATAATCATTTATTATATGTCATTATAGTTCCAAATATCATACATTTTTCTCTCAGTATGTATGACACATTTACGCATCCGCGGCGCATCAGAAATGAGACCGCTTTTTGAATATTTTCCGGTTTCATGTTTCATACTTGTATTTTCCGGAATACTTGTCATTATGTGAACCGGTAGCGCTGCCAGCAGAATCGACGGGGCGCATCGTCAAGTTCTGCGACGATAAATCGGATTTCCGTGTAACGCAGGATCGGGTAATCGGATGCAAATGATAGAAATTTCGAAAAGGTCGGAAACGAGCGATTTCCGCATGACAAAATACACATCCGCGGCGCGCGATTTTCCACGGCGAGCGTGCAGCTAAATACGAGATGAGTGCCCCGGTGCGTGTGTGTTAGGGGATGAATAAAACTGAATCATCCTTAATCCACGATTATGTCGGTTACATTTCGCGTAACGTTGCGAGAGAGCGGATTGTACGTTTACAACTTAACGAGATCCGCCATGTAGAAATCAACGTCTCTTTGACTACATAAATAAATTTCCGAATATGGTAACATAGTTTAAGTTTTGTCGCGATTTTGCAACGATAAATCTCTCGTCGCTAATATCCTAAAAGAACGGCTATATTGAATATAATTAATGACACATAAATCTCTCCGGGAATGATATTTAAAATGCAATTTCTCCAAAAATTGCACATTAAAAATTATTTATAAGGATTTAGTGCAAATTTTTAATCGTGAATAAACATTAACTCTTTAATTAATAATTATATTATAATATAATAATCTGTATAACGGGAAAGCTTTCTTTAGTGTACAAATAGAAAAGCGAGAACAATACAATAAACAAAAATAAAATCAAGCCATATTCAAGATTGAGCTGATAACTAATATCACGAGAGAAGACGTATAAGCTGTCTTTTAAATGCAGACGCATTGCCACTGAAAAAAATCAACAGTATTAGAGTAATAGTTCACTAATATCATTAATCTGTTTATACAGGAATTTGTCCCATACAGGGTGCGCTGGTGCCCAATATAAAAAATGGAGTGCCATTTAAGTTCTTTGGTTGGTGTATTTAGATTAATATTATTTAATAAATCCGGACTGTCATTACAAGAATTTAGTAACTTAAAAACAAAAATAAGATCCAGAATCAATCTCCTGTTCTGTAAGGTTAGTAGATTAAGTCGTCTTAATAGGGGGTGGTAATCATGGCAGGTAATTGCCATGGGACTACCCATATAAGCAACCATACGTAGAAATTTATGCTGCACTCGTTCAATTAGATCGCGATGACAATTGTAATACGGAGACCAAACAACAGAACAGTACTCCAACTTAGGGCGAACTAACGCGACATATAATAAATTTAGTGTCGTAAATAGGTTCGACCTGACTGGCCAGATATATTTAATAAAACACAATTGTGTTTTATTAAATATATCTGGCCAGTCAGGTCGAACCTATTTACGATATTTTGTGTTTTTTATTTTTACTGGCGAAATAATTTCGTATATTAAGTTAAATTTAGTGTGATTAAATTTCTGAAGAATTTGCCCCAGCAAAAGATGAATCCAACCATATTCTTCTTTATTCTTTCCTAATCATTTATCCGTCTATTTTTTAATTAAAAAAATAAATATCTCGCGTAAAATTAAAATGTTAATATAAATCTCTCCTTCTATTCCATGTTCATTTATTTATTTGCATTATATTCATTTAACTATTGCTAAATGCGTTGAAAAGAAGGCATACAAAAAAGTCCAAAAAATTTCATAACCGCATATAAATTATCGAGACAAGATTCTTTCATCGAAATGTCAATATTCATTACAAAGTTAAATAATCAATTAAAAATCTGATGGTAAGTTTCGCAGGGAATTTATTTATTCAGAGGACAAAAACTTGGACGATGAATAAACAGGAGAAGTTTAATGATCTGTCACCGATATTAATATTTTCACGAGCGGACGGATGCTGGACGGAACAAGCGCAGGAAGCGTCTCGGCGATGAATTTCTCACGTGGCGCTTTTTATGCATGGGCGTCTATAGGATTTTATCCTTAGGAGAAAAGTATGAAAAATATTCTCGCCGCTTACTTCATTTTGCATTTGCTATCCATATCATGTAGCAGTAAATCGCAAAAATGTTGTAACGAAATAATTTTCAGTTTTTACAAAATTAAAAAAAGTGTGCAAGTAGAAACTTGCACATTGCTTCCTCATTTTAGTTGGTTCACAAAGCTTTCTCTATGAGGAAGTTTTTTTATTTTTTCTTTTTTTTAGTTTGGCTTCCTCATACAGGAAGCTTTGTGAACCAACTAAAATGAGAAAGCAATGTGCAAGTTTCTACTTGCACACTTTTTTTTTATTATGATAAATATGTAATATTTAAAAAAAGAAATCCT
>NJRP01000008.1:1900789-1956779 GCA_003063835.1 Aphaenogaster floridana
ACACACACACACACACACACACACACACACACACACACACACACACACACACACACATACATACATACTTCCGGACATTTTTTACAAATGTGATTTCTCGACATTTTGGAACATTCTAAACCTATTTCCATCAAAATCTCGAAAAATTTTTTTTCCACCATCACAAAGCTTCCTCTATGAGGAAGCAATATATAAACCTAAGATAATTCTAATTAAATTCGATATATTTAGCTAAAGGTAATTCCAATCAACAATAGAATTATTTAACATCCACGAAAGTCTCCTTATTCCTCTGAGAAAATTTTAATTAACCGAGATTATGTTTCGCGTCTTGTGTCTGCGGTCTCGTTAAATTTTCATCCAGGGCGGTTGTATTATTTAATCGAATTTTCTTTCCCTCGGATGAAAATGCGCCGGAGATACATGCGTCAGTGGGTCGTAGCTTCTCGACGCCCATGCGGGCGGGGGATGCCTCACGAATCTCCGTTTCCGGAAGTCCGTTCCTGACGCGAGTCCCGACGATCTCCGGGACTCGCGTTGGGATGCACCGCCGGGAGACGTAAAAGCGGGATGCTGCGTCACGAGCTGCGGGTAACATCGTAAGGAAGCTTATCTCCTCGTTTGCAGAACGTAAAATGCAAAACTAGCGTTTTCATTACGCGATACACACTGTGCATGCCCGTATCTACGCCCGCGAAGTCGATCTAACATAGGCGAGAGGGAGTTGGATTCAATAAAAATTAAACAACGCAGAGACATTATGGTGGAGTAGATATGGTGAGAAATATTGAAGTAGCCAAATTTTCAGATGTTGAGATAACAGCAAACAAATTGATAACGATAGAAATAAAAGGGATAAACTAGTAGAATAAAATCTTTCTCACAAAGAATTTCCATCCACATTAAATTTTTGCACACTGAGAAAAATAATCTGATTACATGAACAAGACATATCTGAGAGAATGCACTCTGGTGAGACGAAACAGAATTTCTGGTTGTCGTGAATGAATTCAATTTTTTCTAACTAGAACGATAGACTTAACTATAAGGATTTGATTAGTATTTTCCAGTCGAATTAATAAAACTTCTAGTTTCAAAGGAAAAAAACGTGCAACCAGAATTCTGGTTAACGTTACTAGCAGTTTTATTATTGTGCGAGTTGGGCGAACATTAACAAATTTAACAGGAAGAAATTAATCATACTCGTCTGGTAATTCCTAAAAGAATTCTGATTCGTTCATTTGCCAACAGACATACTGGTTGAATCTAACAGAATTCCAATTAATACAATCTCCTTTCTTCAACGATCGTCTAAAATAGATACTCGTACGAACGTCGGTTCCTTTACTTTAGAAAAGAAATCGTGAGACTGATGAATTCTTATAAACACATGATGCGCGTAATAAGATATTCATAAGTTGCAAAATAATTTATTACTTTTCAGACTCTTTAATAAAGTGCGCGTAAATAAAACATCACTCAACGTTTACTTTAGCCGATTCGTTCGAGATAAATCTCAAAAAGTGAACTGTACAAACTTGCTTTTACAGTATCGTAAAAGCGCACGATGGATGCGGAACAAGAAGCAAAACGAAGTCAAAAGTCATAACGCGAGCGGAAGCCTCTTATCCGCTCGCAGAGTGGCCGTTAAATCATCGATATAAGAGTTGAGTGCGATTCTTAACATCCACTCGTGCTCTCGTGCTTCCATTTTTTCTTTTTCGTTTTTTTTTTATTGCGTTGCGATAAACGGCGTCGAGAGGATTTACTGCACCGACGAATCGAGAAATAGCGCGCACGCTTCGTTAACGGGGGAGCATCAGAAGCTCTTAAAGTGTCGTTTTTATATCGTAATGCTTGACGTCAAGATCGTGCAGGAAAATAGCGGATATCTTTACGCGACATGTCTTATATTTGACATAACGTTATCTGCACGCGTTGTAACTCAAAGATCTATTTACGTGTCAGCCGTATGTCACAGAGTATAAAAAGAGAACCCATTTCTTTTTTCAGCGCTCTATATTCTCAGCAAAACAGTAACAACGGATAAAAATTGTATGTAAAACTTATGCATGACAAAGCAAGACTAGCAAATTGTATAGATAAATAAAAGACGGAAGATCTGTTTAAATAAATGAGAAACGTTGAGAGAGATAAGAGAAGGAAATAATGCAAAAACATCGCTCGCTATCTCGCATCGCTTCGTAAGATTAAAATACATGATATCCCTGTTTCCTTGAATCTGTGGAATCTTTGTCTTAACTTTGGCAAGTTTCCTGCATGCGTTTCTCTTCTCAGCACACTAATACTATTCTAAATCTTTTGTTACGTTGATACGTATCATTTGAGAATTTAATTTTCTAATAAAAAATAATAAATGTTAAAAATTAAATATTTTTTAATACCTGCTATAATTATTCTACTATTAGAGGAAAGATATATTTTGAATTCCTATTATAAAATAAATTAGAATGCCGTAATTACATCATAAATATATAATGGAAAATAAGATGGAGATAAAAGAGTGAAACAAAATTATAATTTGCTTTTGAAGTTCCATTTATTTCTTCATAATAAATAAAGTTTTTTAATATGCTAATTATTCTAATAAATTATCCGAGTAATTAAATTATTTTGCCTATGTAAGAGAATAGGGAAAGGAATATCCTATTTTTTATAATATGTTAATATATATATTTTTCAAATTTCAAACAAACCCTTGAATTGTTTGAAAGAATTACGAATTTTGCACCGAGATGAGAAACTTCTCTTTTATTAATTTATATATTTTTGGCGCCATATTGCATGGCATAACTTCTCGTTAAATCCCCGGTGAATATCCGTAGGTAAAGTACAACAGTTGAGTACTTGTTAAATCTTTAAGTCCCGATGGAATACATAACCGCAATATTGCTCCTGCGCTTGTAATATCTCCGAGATTCGCGAAAATCAAACATTTCAGATAAATTCAAATAGAAGCTTAGGGAATTTGGTAAATAATATAGGAAATAGATTATAGATGTTAAGGATTGGCCGAAGGCTTTGATTGAATACTCCGTTGGAACTCCGAGATATTTACTCGGGAAATTTTCTTTTGATTTTCCATTAAATACCCATTAGACTGAAGAACCGTTCTCGATTTTCCATTAGACATGCAGCTATCATTGTGCTTTCGCGTGCGACAAAGACATCAAAAGCGCAAGTAATAAAGAAAATTAATTTGAAACTTTAATACTTAAGATCTGAAATGATGGCTCATTAATTAAAAAAGTTCGAGGATTAATTATATAAATATTTCAATATAAATTTGTTCTTGTCTCGTCACTCCTATTTGTGCATTTTGTACACACTGTAATTTTTCTTTTGGAAAACTTCATTCAATTTGAAACTGTTATATGTATTAATGTAAAATTAAAAATTTGCTTCAACTGTGTAGTTCTTATTGCTCTTTGCCTGTCCGCATTTGCATTTTTAAAATTAAGAAGACGTCTGCATTCCCATTTCCTGGTCTATATAAAGCTTTTAACTATATAAAGCCATGTAAATGTATTTGTTTGATATTCTGTGCAGGAAGGAAAATACAATTTCCAGAGAAAATACAAGAGCAACTCCGAAGGTACTTTTTATCTGCTCGACTTGCATCCTCATACGCGCGTATTTTTAATATAAATAAATGCATTTAACTGTTGTTTATAAAGCGAATACACGTCGTTTTGCTTTTTCTATTTTGCCGGGCATTGATTGTCGGCGGGCATCGCGGCGTTTTGTTTACGCGAATTTTCAACGGCACGGCGGCGCCGTCACGTAACGGAAAGAGGCGGTAATCCATTTTACATTGTCGTTGATGCTGAAGAGTATGCTACAAATCGAAGCGTGGATTTTATGGGGTAAGCAAGTTTTTTTCACGGATACGAATATTGCATATCTCGCGCGAGAGTCAAAATATCGTGAAATCACATCCACTCGTGTGCTCAGTGATCCCAACAGAGGACACTAACAACTAGAACACGGCAAAATGCAGTTCGATCAAAAAGACTGGCGGATATGAAGCCAACTCCCAGATTTCCCGCGGCGCTGAGCAAACAGCTTCTTCTTCCTATTCTTTCTGAATTATATCCCATGATTCTTCTCACACGTGTCGGCGCTTGTGCAGCACCGTCGCAGCATTCCTTCGGACTGCGCGAGATTTATCAGTCGACAGAAATTAAATTGATGATCGCGCAAAACAATTTTTCTTCAATTTCGTATGTGACAATGCGTCCCGAAATTCGTCATGCGATGTAAATGCGACACGGTTGCATTTGTCGAATATTTGACAAATGCGCGCATTGTTCGGCGCCGGCTATAGAAACGGGAGCAACGTCCGAGCCTTTTCTCTTTCCGTGAAATACAGAAATGTTTGTCCCTCACGTGCATTACTACGTAGGGGCGTAGAGAAACAACCGAGTGCACGCACTGCGAGTGAAATATAGTCGTTCGTATATCACTCGGTGAGTGCGTGCTCTCGGTTGTTCTCTCGTGTATACGGAAACCATACAGTTCGTAAAGAGAGACAATCAGTACGGCGCTAGACGTATCCTTTCTGCGAACAAAAATCCGTAGTCCAATAATCCTTTTAATTTTCAATCGCGAGATATTCTTTTCTTTTTATAACGGAAAACAATATTTTTTGCAATTCGATGCAGTCTCGCAGGTCAAATGCTTGGCGCTCCGTGATTGTAATTAAAATAGTAATTTCTTTCGTACGAAACATCAAGTTCTGCTACTCTACACTGAGAGAAAAAAAATTGTTGAAATAACAATAGTCTCACTATATTTTATAGTGAGTTCTGGCCTCAAACATATTTTTATAGCTCATTTACACATGCAAAATATAACAGAGTGAACAGAAATTTATAGTCATCATGTTTGCTTTGTTATTATTATTACCATGTGTATAGTAAAGCATGCTAAGACTATAGTTACCTGTATCAATATTTGCCAAATATTCCAATTGTATTATATAAAATAATTAATTTCTCTTACCCATTCCATATATTCTATATCTTACTATATTTTTACTTCAAATAATTATAATTATTGGTAAAAATTTTACATGGCTCATTTATACTATGCCTATATCGTAATTGTCACCAACATAAATGATAACACTCACTATAAAAATGATATTCCCAACTAATAATCATTTATTATGTCATTATAGTTCCAAATATCATACATTTTTCTCTCAGTGTAGCATGGAAATAGTGATGCAACAATCTGGGAGAAATAATAAATATTTAAATATACGTTTGTGTATGTGTATGTGTTTGTGTGTCTAAGTATATATATATATGTCTAACCATGTAGTATTAAAACAAGAAAATATGAAAAAAGCTTATGAATTTTCTGTCTAAATTTTTCCTCTCTGCTTCCTTGCTTTAACTATTTTAAATTTCCCTGCGACTATATCTCGTGTTATTTTTCCGAGAAAATTCTGAAAACGAGAGCTCCCCTATAGACGCGTTTAATGGGGGAGGCGCATTCAGGGTGCACATTGGAAAGTGCCGCAATCCGCTGCTATCGGCGAATCAGCACGTCGCGATGCACTCGCATGTGTTCGCGGGTCAACGCACAGTTTATGCATACCAGTGGCAGGTAATTAAATGCCACGGCATGCTCTGTTTATATCCGCGTATCATTTTTTTTTATTCCGCGCCAGATCGCGACGACCTGATATACGAAATGCGGGCGCGCGAACCTAGATGCACCGGGATAAAGGCAGTAATTTTATAAAAATCTAGGTCATTCGCTTTTGCGAGAAACGCGGACGAATGCACGCGAATGCGCTACGTGTTTCTCTGTACGATTTTAATACCATCCGGGCGACCGCGTCTGGGTACACACGGATCTTATAATTGAGATGCGAGTTCTTGGACTGGTGGCTCTAATAAGCGCTCTTTTTTGCCCTCTTTTTTTATAAGCGCCGGCTTTTGAGGGGTGGCCGATAGCGATTTGAACGAGGAACGAGAAGTTAATATCGGAACATTCGATTTTTCCTCTCTTTTCTTCTTTTTTATTTTATATCCCGCGGAATACGAAAGAAACAGTTTGAAACTAATCAAAAAATATACCGTTTTGCTGTCTGTCTGCCTTTTTGATGTTTAGTTCACAGGAAGCTATTCATTCTCGAAATGTTAGTTTTTCGATATTTTAGATGAGTGAACAATTGACTTCAAACAATTAAACGATATTGAAACTGAACGCGCCACGAATTCCACTCTCAGTGTAACAAATATCTATTAGTAAAAATACTGACAAGTATACGTCTTTCAGAATATTGGAGAGGATACACGAGGTTGCGAGATCGTGTAACTGCTGCATCGCGTATTCATTACGTGACGTCGTTATCGTTGCTTCAAACACGATGGCAAGCCGCGGAATGAATTTTCATCTCTAATGAAGACACAGGTGCACATAAGGAAAAGTTCCTCCTAGTTTTGACGCCATCTGCTTCGCCGTTAGCAGGATTTTCAGGCAACGCTGAAACTGCCTTCGCCATTCAACTTTTCGCTTTTCCGCTCGTTTTGTGCAAACGGCTTTCATTTGCCATTAATTAATACGATTATTAAGCTATTGCGTAATTTCCTATTAGCTTTTCTTGGCGATAAAGTCCTCCAGGTGTAGACCAGTTTTACCTTCTTTGGAAAGTATTCTTTGTTCTAGTTATATAAATAAAACAAAATCGTCAAATTGATGGGCAAATAAAAGCTAGAAAGTATTATAACTTGCGAAAATCATGACGCGATTATAATGAACAATGACTTTTTCGTATATTGAAAATAGTTTCCATATTGAACGCTTAACACGTAACTGTTTGACACTTAAGTTTAATACTTAGTCGTTTGCAGTAAAGTATGGTATGTTTTTTGCGAATACGGCAGAATTTGCGCGGCTGATCTTTCCCATTTTCACCGGCACGTGTTCTAATAAAACTGTGTTCGCTCTTCGACTTCTCTCATTCGTCGGCATCGTTTGCACCTGCCATATTTAAGTCGGGGAAACCAATTACGCGCCGTACCGGCGCTCGAGCCTGGCGTCGGGATTATATGGACGCACACGCAAACTCTCAAAAGCGCAAACGTAGTCTTTTTCCCTGGATAAATAACGGAACCCAGCATCCCTAGGCAAGGAATGCTAGATTTCTGCGAAACGCAACATAGGGGGATGCTAATTAGCGCCGAGACGCTCAACGGAATTTTCGCGCAGCGCCCCGGAGTGCCGGGCGTGAGTGCCATAATCCGGAAGAGTTTAAGGGGATTAAATAATAAAACACGCTCATTACACAAACGAGCTTGCACCATGTAACTATCGCAGTCCCGCGCTTGCAGACGCGTTTGTGTTCGCGGTGAGTGAGCCTGGATAAACTCGAAAAGAAGCGTTCTCTCTCTCGGGTTTGGTCCGGGGTTATGGATCACAAACGCGCGTGAGAGGGACATCACGTGCATTCTTTCCCAGCGCAGAATTAGTAAGCAGTTTTATCATTCCTCATAAATAGGCGAGAACGGAAATTTAAACAACTTAAGAATTTTAAGCGAATTTCTCGGGAGCTTAATGGAAATTTAAAGGAAGGGTGTTTAAGAGGGGATTAAGAAGGATTTAAGAAGGGTTAAAGAAAAGCATGCGTAGAGGTTTTTTTTTCGCGTAATACGTAGCTGCGCCCTATTAGATATTTTCTACTTTGATCGCAATTAAAAATGATGGTAATACAAGAAGATATAGATATATTGTAATATTGTAATATTTATCTCCATAATTATAAATTGTATAAAACTTTTACGTATACTTTGTGAAAATTGTATTATTCTTTATTTTAATATATATTATGTAACTTGATTTTTTAAAATTAAAGTTACAAAAATATTGATATTCAATAAGCACTTATTGTTAAATTGATATTTTAATATTTCTTATAAGCATTCTTAAATTGATTACCATAACTGGTCGGTAGTGAAAAATTTTAATTTCAATTATTGATAGGCTGCATTATATAAGTTATATTTATTTATCCTTTTTTATTCCAAGAGACTTTTACGTTGGTATGTTTCACTGATCTCAAGGGCGTGGCCAGGATTTTATTTCGGAGGGGATTTCTAAAAAATTAAAATCACAGAACAACTCATAAGTTTTTTAATTAAATAAGATAACAATATTCGCGTTCAGAACATTTTCTTTAGACTTTAAAACATTTACCATTTTATTTCTCTCTCGGCTTTTAAGCTTTCATTTTCATATTTTCATATTTGGTTCCAAAATTTCGGGGGGGGGGATTTATCCCCCTAATCCCCCCTTGGCTACGCCACTAATCTTATTCCACGTTTAATGTTTAATGATTTTAATATCTTTTTTTTCATTTTTACGAACTTATCAACTACAAAGCAAAATATAAATGTCATGCAATAATGCACATGATGCGTGGTCAAAAGAACGATATCGACTCGAAATTTAATAATATCGCAAAAATCATTCAATCGTAAACGTTGGTAAGTGCCGATATTTTTCACAATGTACTTTTTTGATAACTGTTCTCTTTCTGCATTATAATTTAAATTTCGAAACTTGATTAATTTTGCTTTGAAATGTATAATTGTTTCAAACGCACAATATATATATATATTTTTTAATAATAATATCGGGCTTTTAACACGTATATTGTATGTCACTACCTTTTTCCCCAATATGTGACAAAAACAATGGGAATTATTTTTGTCACATTTTGCTTAATTCCAATATATTGCTAAATGTATAATTTATATATATTTATACTATATAATTTATATACTACCAAATGTATAATTGTATGTGCTTTTTCAAATTACAAAATAATACTTTGTTACAAATGATATTATTTTTTCTTAAATATCTTGCACATCATTTTGAATACGAGAGATAGTTTCCGTATTATGCGCGAAACAGAGAAAATTTCATCTCAAGCATTCTCGCGCAAGTGTTATGAATGGCACGCAATATAAGCATGAAAATTGAGGCGTGCGGTAGCAGGATTAGATACAGATCGTTACGCATTGAGGGAAATTTAATTGTGCGAAGCTATAAGCGATACAGAGCCATAAACCACGATGCGGCCTCAAGCCGTGCAGCACGTGGAAATTCACTAGGATAGTAGTTAGTGAGGTTCCAAATCGAATTATGGAATGGCTATATTAGGTCGTGTACGCTTCCAAAAATTATATTTATTTGGGAAACAATCGCGCAATTTCTGAAAAATTTCTGCAAATATACCCTTTCCTCACGCGTTGCGACAATGTATCAGAGATCCATACGAGTATTAGCTAATGAGCAAGTTGACAAACGCGTAAATGGCTTAATGTGACGAATCACACTAAATTAACGATTACGCGCGTTGCAAATTACATGAAACTGGAATATATAGATTAATCCGCGGTTCAATTCTCGCTTCGGTGCAGATCGGGGAACAAAAGGTCCTCTCGATATGCAAGCGCTCATTCAATCGGATTACGTAACGAGTTATTTTATTTGAACTACAAAAGCTTTTCGAAAACTCTTTTATAATCTCCGACGTTAAATCGGATATCGTCGAAGCCCGTGTATCTCCGGGAATAATAAACTTATTATAGGCTCGTTATTAATTCGTATTCCCGCGGTGTCGAATGGCTTGCGAGCAAACATGCGCTTTCATTTCGATCGAAAAAGGCGGATCACCAATTTGTGGTTACACAAATCGGTTGCGACGGACTCGGCCGCAACTCATCGACCTGACAACACGTCCGGGTTTATAAAATATTTCGATCATCGTGCGACAGATAAATGATCGTTCGGCAGTTTACGGGTATCGCGTGCTGTCAATAAACGGTATTTTCTGGCATGGCGTTCGCGTATAATTACGCATCCCTGGTAATATCTGATTTGCGGTCTCAATTAATCTCGCGGTGTAAAAAAAACACCGACCGCATGGATATCGGTAAGCTGGCATTCGGGTCTCGATAATGGTGGGTAAATATGTTTGAACGTTCAACAGTTATGTTTAAAGATCCAACATTGTGCTTAATGAATTTTTAATACGCACATCTGATATTTATACGCATTTATATTTGGAGAAATTAATAATTATTCTATTTTTCATGTTTAACATTGCTTACATTAATAATATTACATTACTGATAAATTTATGTTAGTAAAAAGAACCGGTGCGGTATATTACCTTTACTTGAAAATTGAGAAGAAAAATTAATATCGAAAATTAATATTGAATTATCGAGTAATAATTTATGAGATGACATACGCCGCGGTCTGGTAAGGATGAAAAATAGATATGATAATAATTATTATTAACAGAAATAAATATTCGACAATCAATTACGCGCGAAATAAATGATAGATTCGTTAGATTTTAATAAGTAACATATGTATGCAATTCATAAAGAATTCCAATATTACAATATATCGTAAACGTGACTAATGACAATATTATTTTACCACTACAATAGTAATAAATATAAAAATACCAAATATAGAACCGGCAAATAAATTTGGGATGTTAAAAAGATGTGTGATTTATTGTTCAATTCAAAATAAAATCTGGTTCGTTTGCAAGCGAATGAGGCAAAAAAATGCGGTGCCCGCCGTCAGTTAAGCCAGTTGCGCAATATTGGACGTGGCTTTTCTTTGTTCATCTCGTGTCTATTAATCTTACGGCGTCGCGGGGTGTCTCCGTAAATCCACACGACGGAAATGCGTTACGTAAATAGGATTTGCGGTTTTACGGTAGCATATTTTATGCACCTGTACAAACACACCGGCGGATTACGGTCGCGGAAGATGCAATATGTACGATTTGTATCCTCCCGGAGTCTCGCACCGGTCGGGGTGCTTCGCCGGAATTTTTTCGGTGCCACGGTATAACAGCAAAATTCCGCGCAATGGAGTTTCTTTCGAATCCGACCGTCCGTACGGTACTTAACATTAATCCCGCCGGTTCTTAATCCCACCCGTTTTGCCTTGTAGTCGTAAATGAAATTTTCCGCAAGGTACAAAGCGGGGCAACTCTTTTCCCGACGTCCCCCCCGGCTTCTTCGTTAAAACACGGCGGGTAATTGCATTCCTACGAGAGAATAACTCATGCTCGACGGGATTTTATTGCCGGCGTGTGTTTTAGAGGCATAGACAAAATGAACTTGTTAATTATATCGTTCACCTGTAAAACCGCGGGTATAAATCTTTGCAGTGGCGAGTAACTGGGGAGGTAACGTCAATCCCAGTATTTCCTCCGCAAGATTCTGTAAGCGCATTAAATTGCAGGGATGGTAGGAGGCGAATAAGCAATTTAAAAAAACGCAACGTGTGTGCGCGTACATGTACATATCGTGAAAGAAACACGATTACGCAGCTTTTCCCGTGGCTTACGATTTTACAGTCTTTTTGATCGCTTCTTGTCGATTCGGGGGATTGAGTTATGGTATATATGATCGATTGTACGGTTTCCGACGCCCGTAGTCGGCGTTTACCGAAAAAGCAGGCTCTTCAAAAGCGCGGTATCGATGGCAGCGATGGAAAATAAAAAGAGGCACTTCCTCTATGGCTCAAGGAGTTCGCAAAGTGCCGTAAAGTGCGCAATCTTGCAGGTAACGCAAATATATGGGCGCGGGAGAGCCGGATTGAGCGATGTCCCCTTTCTGGGTCGGCCGTCATAAATCATAAATGATAAAAGGACTACGGGCGTGCCGCCTATCGCAGTCACGGGATCACGCGCGTTTAGGCCATTCATATTTTCCGCGAGAAAGGAGACCCGGTTGCCCGGCAATAATCGTTTCCTCCAACGCCCGCCGAAACAAGTTTCGCTCGCGCCATTTTTGACACGCGAAATAAATGGCGTTGCTAATTGCCGATTTATCGCGCTCAATATAACCCGGAAACAAGACTCGTTTTTCTAGAGATTTCAGGTATAATTCCGGCCGGTTCAGATCTCGATGCTACGAGCACGTGAAAACGATCTCTCTTTCTGACAAATGGCGCAAGATACATTTCTCCATATATGCGGCTGGTATCGAAAATTGAGCTCGCGGCACCCAAGGTAGAATAAACCAGGAAAATCTCTGTCGCAGGAGACGCATTTTTTTTGCGAAATGAGAAAACTTTTAGACTTTGATAATTTAGTCCCTAAAATATGGAGATGGCGGTACAAACTGTTTCCGTCACAAACAGGCTGAAATACTGGTAAAATAATGGTACACGGTGTTAAAAGCCATGTCTATTTTAATAAGAATTAGCTGCAAAATGCTTTCACAAATTTTACGAATTTCCCTCGCGTATGTTTGCATAAAAAATTTCCAGAACAGATCTTACTTCGTAGGTATCTGTATGAGAACCGTAATACATTATGAGATTATGTTCTCGCGATATTAAGACAGTTTATATTCCTAGCAGCTATTCGTAGCATATACACATGTGACATTTTTAACTGCGTGGCACGAAGTATATTTTTGTGCACCACAGCAACGAAGAACAATTTTCATCGAAATTACACCGGAATGCAGGTTTTTTTTCAAATATTTAAGATGCGAATGCGTTATTAACGGTAAATCTTTGACAACCATCAACGAAATACCCGATATAAATTACTAAATTACAACGCTTAAGCACATGATGGACAGTTTTTTGCCGGTACCGTACACGGCGAAATAATGCATGCGACATTTTGTTCCAATTTAGTCGCGAAATGATTTTCAACGTTCGCAGTCGCGTGGCAATAAATAGAATTTATTATCGCCGGTCTGCAATGAATGACCATTCGCACATATAACGTGATGCAGTGCGTGTGGATGGGATAAATATAAGATGCCCACGTCAAATAGGCATTTTGCAGTCTGCTGCATTTCGTTATTTGATCGGACCGCGCCTGATACACCGGTGCATTTGTTTCACCGCGACACGGACGATGCATTATGCAACACGTTGCTGCCGCTCGGAAAGGACGGATTGAAATAATATTTTCATACTCGCAATGATCGAAAGTATCTGCTACTCATTTATCTGTAAGTGCACTGGAACACGCTTTGATTTCGCGCGAGTAGCAACATGCAAAATCGGCTTTGCGAAAATAAAAATGTTGAGCTTGTGTTTATTCGATATTCAAATGCAAAAATCCTGCGGGATTTATCGTATTTCTCTTCACGCGCATTACCTGCGAATTTAGATACATTTCTCTAGAAGAATTCAGCAATTTCGAAAAATATTGATCGGAACATCACCTTTTTTTATTTAAACGAGTAATAGCGGAGCTTTTCAAGGAAAGCTTGTATACATAAATAAAATCGCAGAGATTACTGGAATACTTTTTCCTGCACAAGCTTTAAATTTATTGCTTATTCCGATGGTTATCTTCAAAATAAATTATGTGACTTTAAGCGTGTCCGCCTTCGATAAAAATCAGCGACGCGACGACTCCTTTAAAACTTGCTCAAGAATCAGAGAGTGTACTCAAATAGAATGAATGTACTCCACGAAGTAATCCCCAGAGATGAAGCACGCAACTTCATATTTGCCATGTAACCATATGTAGGTGGCTGCAAATACGTTCTATTGACAAGAGCAGACTGCACGTCGCACTCTATACGTACGGGGGAAAATGTGCGAATGGCGCTGTTGCTATCTCTGTCCTACCGCCCACAACGCACCGCTTTCCGTTAATGCCGCCGTTAATGTTTATACGCGCCCAGCTGACCGTTGTAGTATTTTCCTCGCGCTCATAAATTTCGGATTTGCTGATTACGCGGCAAGTCAATCCCATGGAAATGGAGGTCGTACATATGTGCCGCCGCCCCCAACATGGGTTCGCAATTATGCTTTAGCATATATATATGCAAGGATGTTCTCGAAAAGCTCTACACGTTCTCTTAGCCCCGAATTTTTCAGAGTTCTCAAATCAATTGTTGCAAATAAAAAATTATCGGTTGCCTATCGACCTTTTGACCTTTAAATATTTCGTTAATTGACTGTAAAATCAAATTCCTCTGTTAAAATTAAACTCACTTTACTGTACACTCTAAAAACAATTTTGTTTTCACTTTATAACTTCTAGTATCCAATATTAAATAATTTTGCGACTGCCAATTTAGCGTCCTAACTAATGACATTTCTCTTCGTAAATGGTCACATTTCTGTCTGATTTTACCGTCCAGAGAAATAGCACAATTTTTGTGATATTCTATATATGGATATTTACTAGAAGTCAAAGTAGCACGCAGCATATTTTATATTCACCTGTAATTACATTACATTCTTATTTAACACGGCGAAAACTCGCGTTCTATTGTTTTGTGTGTAATTAAATTAAAACGCTGTTCCGGAAGAAAATATTATTGTTATAGCACGTACGTGCATATAATTTATGTCTTCAGAGGCGAATCTAGTATATTTGCATTTCTAAATTAAAAACCAGTCTGCAGAAATTGCGGTTTGAAAATTATGCACCAAGCCTTTGAAGAGTTCTGCACGAGAATTTATTATTTATGTCACTGGAGCATTTTCTGATGTCATCGCGAGAGTTATTGCGAAATAATTAACAAAGAAATAATTATTTAAATCAAACAAACAATTTTACAAAAAGCGACGATTCTTTTAAGCGAGATTGTACAGAGTTTTAGAGACAACGCACGTGAAGTCTAATAACGTAAATGTCGAGAATTATTTATGACGGAAAATAACGCAAATAACTATTCGAATAATTAATTTTCTTACATTCCACGAATAGCGTAAGGTAATTTTCATTCGAATATAATGAACATTGCGCGGAAGCGTGATATTTGATATTTGAAGCTGATATTATATTACAAAATTAAAACCGGAAGAGAAATGCATCAACTAATTACGAGTATTCCAAGGATACGTTCTAGAAAGAAAATAACAATATACGTTGTATATTGTATATTGAAAGGCTACATTGACAGTGACAACAGCATTAGCTCCGTAATTTCACTCGTGGCTACTCGTACTTCGAATTGAGCGACAATTTTGTCCCAACAAAGGGTAGAAGATATTCCCTAATAAAAGGAGAAAAGTTGCGAAGAAAAGTTCCATCACGGTTGTCACAAAGTAACTGACAAGTCAATTATGATCAGCAAAGGAGGTACGCGCTGGTGGATCCTCTAATAAATGTCGCGCTAAAATAACGGGCTGTCAGTTAAACAGGAGCTCTTAACAAAGCAAAGTTTTAATCTATCGAGTGGACCTTTGCAGGAGCGAAGTTGTTCCCTTCGGCCGACAAAGGCGCGCGCCGGTGTCGTCAGAAATGAAAGGATTATTTTCAGACTTACGGAGATCCGTGACCTAGAAGATGAGACACGACGAAGATCGAACGGAGGCAGGGGTACGGAAACGGCAGGGAAAACAGAGAGCGGACAATCTCTCGTCGATCGGCAAAGGCGGGTGTCCGATAATTGAGACGAGACATCAACCAACGGAGGGAAAACCCGGGTTTGCACGCGCAAATATGCACAGTGGCGGAATTAAGTTCCACTTTGTGTTCGTATCACCGGCGCAACGCGACGAATGAGAACAAGCGACGAAATAGCGCGGGGAGGAAAAAAAAGAAAGTAATCAGCTGCGCTGCGGATTCGACGAAGCGAGCGGGCTCGATGAGCGTCGTCGGGGTTGACGCATGATCGAGCAGCGTGAATGCGAGAGAGTTCACGGGAAGAATCCTGAAGTTTATTAAGCGACGTTAGAGGCGGGGGAGAAAATGAAGAAGCTCGAGGAGCTTGTTTGCTCCGCTTAATGACATCGAGCGTCGCTTCCAATCGTGAAGAAGCGATGATTGAACCGGCGGTGGACACTGCAATAGACATCGTGACGTCGTTTTCGAATTTAATGAACAGTGCTGTGCTAATAAAAGACATCAGTTTATTTATTGTTCTGTTATTTACGTTATGTACTTGTCACGTTGATTCCACGTACATGACACTTTCTCTAAATACATTTGATGTGTACCTTTTTTTGTTTAGTAATTATAAAATAGAATTTTTTTTATTTTATTATAATTAATAAGATTAAAACTAATTAATGATAGTAGGCTCTCAGATATAAAATTAAGGATAATTTATAAAAAAAATAAGCCAATGTGAGGCACGCCGATGTTGGGGCGAAATAAATTATTTATTAAATGTACAATTAACAAATATACAAGTACAACGTAAACGTTTCGACTCTAATTTGAGTCCTCTTCAGTACGAAATATAATAAAAGTAAAAATGGATGAATAAAATTCGCGTTACTTCCACATGTGAACCAGAAGTAAAAAAGAAAGATTAATGAATTAAGTAAATTATCAAAAATTATAAAGAGTTTATTGAAACTTGAATTTAAAAAAAACTTTTATGAAAAGGTTGGTGTAAAATAAAGTAAGTAATTTGAACTAAAAGTTGATAAAGAGAAAATTCTAATATTAAAGTTACTTGGCTGTATAAAAGTCAAGTATAGTTAATAATATTAAAATATTAATCCGGGAAAAATTTTTCATATTTAAACATATATGAACATATATAATCACATATGAAATATATCCATACATGTTTTCCTTTTCTATTTTGTATCATCTCTATTCGTATATAAGAAAAATAATAATAAAAAGAATTTAAAAATAATAATAAAAAGAATAATAAATATAAGAAAAATAATAATAATAAATAATAATAATACTTAATAATAATAATAATAAATAATAATAATAATTAATAATAATAATAAAAAGAATAATAAATATAAGAAAAATAATAATAAAAAGAATTTAAAAATAATTAAAAGGATAATTTCAGCATTGTTTTTAAAAAATAAAAGTAAAGTTTGAGGTAATGAAAAAAAATTGCCCATCTTTAATCATATATAAATGTGTAGAAAAGGTATATATTATTATATATGGGCAATTTTTTCACTACCTTAAACTTTACTGTTATTTTTAAAAAACAATGCTGAAATTATCCTTTTAATTATTTTTAAATTCTTTTTATTATTATTTTTCTTATATATACGAATAGAGATGATACAATAGAAAAGGAAAATATGTATGGACATATTTCATATATAATTATATATGTTCATATATGTTTAAATATGAAAAATTTTTCCCGGGACTTAATAATATTAAAGTTACTTGGTTACAGAAAGTTTCTCAATCTGCGATTTAATGATATACTTTTAATTTATTTAATATCCAATATTAATTATCGTCGCATAAAATATTAATTAAAATTCTAAAAAGAATTTGTTCGGATTTAAATGAATTAAGGTTTCCTTAATTAATCGTACCTTACAATTATAGTTTGTGCAAAGCCGGTTCAAATCGCTAACAACTCGTAAACGATCGGATTCTTCGCGAAAGTTTTAATTGAGAAAAATATGCTTTAATTTAAATTAGAGAAAGCAGTCATGAAAATTAAACTCTCGGGTTTCCGAGAGATACCCGCAATTGGTTGCACCCTTCAACCACGCGCCCATGTAAATGGGGATGTATCGTTGAATTTCGCGACTATCGTGTTAACATCTACGCCTACGAGGAACGATTCATCGCGAACAATAACAATTTTGACGAGCTGCGCTACCAGTATCTGACGTCCGGGATTTCGGTCCCACGTACCCCTCGAGATTTACCGCTATGCGTGTCATCCGTGGCATGCCTATGATAAGCCCGCTGTCGCCGACGGAGCTCATTCATCGCCCCGGCGAACTATAACCCGATGGCATAAATTCGAGGGTCGCGGCGGTTATACAAAACGCGCCTATATGGCGCGTCTACATGCTTGTCTCGATATAAATCCGCGATTCGACGGGATACCTCGACGCGGTTTCGTGTACGACGTAATTACCACCCTGTCGGATTGATTTTCCGTTCGTTCAATTGAACGATACCCCAATTGCTCGCCCGCAGGTCGGACGTGCTGTGTGTGTTGGCGCACAATACAGATCCGCGTGCGTGTGTCGAGAGAGCCCTTTCAAAGCGGCACCAATGGCCCCGATTGGCCGATCGACGAAACTGCGTGCGGCCGTTTGTATCGCGGCCTCGTGAAAAGAATCACCCTTTCGCCGATGAACATGAAGGAAATTCACCGCCGTAGAAATGGCAACCTGGGTATTGAATTTTTGTCGTCGCTCTGTCGCGGTGCACTTCGTGGATAACGACCGGTAGCGATTTTTCTCCGGCTCGTTTTAACACGCGGCGGAGGGAAGAAGCTCGGGAGAAAAGAGGGGTATATGTACTGGCGGATGAATGGGGATTGGTGAAAAGGATTTTAAATGAACCGTAGAAGGATGGCGCCAAGTGATTATCTATAATCGATCTAGTTTCACGTGTAGCGAAAACTATAAAATGAAGTCATAAGGCTGTAGCGGTGAATAAAGCAGTAATACTGACAATCAACAACAAAGAAATCTTAGTTCACTAGTGAGGAATTGCTGGCACAAATTTCTGAATTATCTTCAGCGGCCATCACGATCCTTATATTTATCCCGACGAGGCGCGGAGATTAATAGACCAACATTAATTTAATTCGCGAGGCCGATAAATTTTTGCTGTCGCCGACATAATTTTTCTGACCTTTCAGAATTGCGAGGACTCGCGGATTCACCGAGGAAAGCGTATTGTACTCAAACTATTGATCGGTAGTGCCGCACTAGTGCCGCACCAATACTCGTAATCTCGACCATACTTTACGCTGGTGAATTCACCTCGATCTCGACCGACCGAGTTTTACAAATTAAAAAGAGAGAAAAAAAGAATAACAAAAGTGCAGAAACGAGTAAGCTGCTTCGAGCGAGGCTCGCTTTGAATCGTACAAAAATTTCAAACAGCCCGAATTGGGACATGCAAAAAAATTCGCGCGGCCATTTTCGGGATCAAAAAATCCCGCGATCGTTATATTTTTCAGTGTTATACGTGGAAAGTAAAGAACTCCGCGGTATTTAGCTACTACTGCCCCGTTATTTGTAAGCTTTTGCTGCGAGGTCAACAGCTTTTTCGTAAAATTCACGATTAATCTCGGTAATTCTCACACAGCGAAGGACATTTTCCTTCGCTTCCTTGTCGGCAATTAACGATATGTCCGGGCCGTTTTCGCTAAGCCCGAATTGTACGCCGGCGTTTAAAATTTAGGATGGCTTAGCGTCGACCGGGCACGATTATCAGTCGAATTTAAATGGAAGACGTGCTTAAATTGCAGCTCTCGTCCGTACCTGGGTTCCTATAAAGAGACTCTGTGTCAAGATAACCATCGGTGCGCTTAAACGCGATGAAGCACGATGGTACCCGATATTTTTGCGGCTGTGAATCTTGCAGCCAGATGTGCAACGTTCATGGCAAATAGAGAGAGAGAGAGAGAGAGAGAAGTAGATGAATTTCTGGAATGTGTGGTGATCCCGCGGTACCTCTTTCGAACGGGCAAACAGATATCCGCTTACATCCGGTAACGACTTGCCGCGAAACGAGGAAAAAGTTCGGACAACCTGCCAACTTTCGTAGCTGGGTTACGTGGAAGGCGAAGACTGGCGAAGTGCCTTCAGTCTGGAGTTTAAACGCTTCCTCGCTCGTTAACCCGTTGATCACCTGTTGGCAATCCGACACAAAGATTCAACATCAATCTGTATTCGGTTCGAGGAAACGAGAGATGGAAAACGACCATTGCTCAGAATTAATTCGCGCAAACATTTCGTGGAACACGTTATACTCCATCGCTTAGGGTCATCCATAGGAATATACTGACTTCTCTCTGTGGCAACACCTGAGAACTTATTACGAAATTGCTATGAAATTGCTATGGAATTAGAAACGATGGTAACTTCCGCTCTTATTAAGAGACATCTGGGAAACTCTTAATAATTGTCAAGACGTGGTACTTATTAATTCGTCGATTCGTTGGCACAATCCGGGACGAAGATTTAATATAAACTACTGACTTAACATTAATGGGTCGCGAAATACGGGGCGAACAACGAAATAAATTTGCGGAAATGCGAATTTCGCGAAGCATTTCGTTGCATTCTGTCGCGCAAGGACCATCATTTCGGAGAACTATGCGAATACGTTAACTTCCATCGGTCGTTACAGTTGGAAACATCGTAGGCAACATAATTGAGGGAAATAGACTGTAGCCGCTGCATTCATCCTCTTGTAATTTCCAGGGATGTAATTTAACGAAACTCTTAATAATCATAGTGTAGATGAATGGAGAAACCGTACGGCCTTCGATCGCGGAGTATCGTATGATTTAGCGGCCAAAAACAGGAGCCTGACTCGATTTCCTGCCCGAATCAAACGCAGTCTTGTTTCGCGCCCGTGAGCGTATTAATTCATCAGGTCGTGTGCGAGCAATTTGTCGGCGTGCGTGACGCACATGCAAAATTCGCGGAAGCGAACGACGTTGTCGTATCTGTCATTAAAATTCGCATCGTCGCGCCATTGTTTCGCACTTGCGACGAACTTTCGCAGTTTCGCGATCGGTGGAATAATCAAACCCGATCGTCAACTCGCTCTGTCTCTCTCTCTCTTTCTCTCTCCTCCTTTCTTTCGAAATTCGGTCTTGCTTTTACGAACGCTGGGATTTGTCGTTGCTCTCGACATCGCTGCTGTTCTTGGACAAAAAACGAGACCGGTGACGCGCGGTAGCGAATTTCACAAAGCGACGGATCCTGCTCCGTCAGTTTCTGTCCATCCCACTCTGTAACATTCCGCGAGATGCCCATGATGTTGTTTTTGTTGAGCCGCTCGTTGCAAAACATCCCTGTGTTGTTGCGATCGTGTTACGAAACGGGATGCAACGGAAGGTGGATTACTAGGATCGAACGTGTAACCGAGGCTCAAACGGGCACACTGCATGTACCAGCCTACATTGCACAATTTCCTCAACGATAATAATCCTTAATTAAAAGATTTTTTTGTTCATTTCTTCACAATAAAATTTTTGTTCTTTCAACAAGGTGTTTCGTACTTCTGCTGTAAATTTAAAAAACCTACGACCGAAAAAATGCCTAAAGGTAACTTTACCCCACTAGCTATCTCTATTACATCCGTTTAATTGCTATTAACATATTGAATAGAATAGATCATTGTTCAGTAATTGAAAATTATTGTATTACTAGTATTGTATTCCCAATGATTATAAGGTTTCTTTGAACGATAATTAATTCAATCATCGTCATATTTCTAAAGAAAAAGTGTAATGATCGAAATTATAAAATTTAAATGAATATAGGAATGAATTCTTCTTCAACGAAGAATTTCTCCAGCTAGATCTCCTTAAAGTATTGCGAAGCAGGAATTATTCACACGATATCACTGACAACGCGCTTATTGTACGATACTGAGAATCGTGCAGGGGGAAAACGGGGAACAATCGCGCGAAGTGCAACGAAATGAAATCCTTGACATGGCATCGCGAATGCGCTCAGATTGCGCTCCAGTGGCGGATTCCGGGTTTTGCCACATTACACCCTGCTGAATTGGTAAACTATCCTTCCCCTCCGCATGAACAAACGGACCGCGTAATCGTGCCCCAATTTCCCCGTGGCCGACTCTTTGCAGAGCGAGCGATCTCGGACGTACCCAGGTAGGTGCTGTTGGTAATAACCCAGAAGAGTTTTAGCGGATCAACCATTAAACCACGTTCATCACATAAACGAGCCGGTCCGATATAGACCCAGATACGGACCCAGACCCAGGCTGCCACTACCGGTTTCCCCGCGGACGGTATCACCTAGTTTACCGCTTCCGGTCGGCCACCCGTCGGTCGGAACTTGTCGCGCCGGTTGACACGCACTCTCACACACACGGCGAGCCCGGGGAGAGACCGTTTATCTCCGCTGACCAACCCGACGTACACACCTCGTCGTACAGGACACGGGTGCACACGTCACACTGCGAGATTCACCACGATTCGCTTGTGCCACTGTCTTTCCGGTTGCAGGCTGGTGGTACAATCGCCGAGGATGAGAAACTCAGACGTTTCCTCTACCTTCTACCAGCGATACGCGCTGTGCTCCTCACGTCACCCGCTTCCGTCCGCTTCTGACGGATTCCCGCCGCGGTCGAATCGCGCGCCGATTTCGCGCACTCCGGTTATCGCGCGCGTTACCTCGCCACGGGCCGGCACCGACGTATCGGTACGTCCTGCGCTGGGCCTGTCATCGACATGTTTTTGTCGCTCCGGTATATATGTCGCCCCCGTTCAGCGCTCCGCGCGCGCCTTGCGTACACGTGTGTGGCTCGCGGATGGCTCGGTGCGACGGATGCAGAAAAGCGTCCAGCGGGTGAGAGGAGCGATCGAGACGGAACGGCGAGAAAGGGAGGAACGTGGGAGCGCGAGTAGACGAAGAGTCGAGGAAGCGTGAGCGGGAGGGAGAGAGAGAGAGAGAGTGAGAGAGGGTAACGGACGATCGGCGATAGGAGGGAGAGAGCGACGTCGGCGTCGGCGTCGGCGTCGGCGTCGACGACGGCGTCGGCGGTGGCGGTGGTGATGCCGGCGGTGGCGGCGGGACAGCTATTCCTCGCGGGGGCAAAGCAGGACGAGGGACAACTCGCGCGCGAACGCTACGTGCTATGCTACGTGTAACGTGCGATACATACGCAGGGAAAGCAATGGGGTATACGGAGAGGCCGACGGCCGCCGCGGGGCCCAGATTTGCGCAGCCGCGCCAAATCAGTCGGGGGCGCACAATCCACCCTCAGTCAATATACTGTGTCACCGCGTAACGCAGAACGCGGAATTGTCGGAATGCGGTCCCGCCGTGGATACACCTGGCTATGAGGATACGGAGACGCGCGACAGTCCCTCGTACAAATGTTGATGAGCGACACGATCGACGATTCTGCACGCTGCGTTCCGGCGGGTCGCATTATGATAGAGGATTAAGCTGGAGAGCTAAGTGGGCGAAGGATGCTTCGTCCGACACAAAGTTTATGTTTCGCTGCTTTTATCCGAGATTCGAAAAGCTCGTTAGCGAACCCATACAGCACAGAAATAGCAGCAACATTGCAGTAACATAATAATATTGCCGAAATGTTGCTGCAATGTTCTGTGCTGTATGGGGAAATAGTAAATTAGATAAAAGTGGTTGGACACATTTTATTAAATGAAATTCTATTTAGAGGGATATTAACGCGTTATCCATATTTCGTCGAATGAAATCATGTGCACTTGACACGATCCTAAATCGTCCTTTGTAACACACCACTCTGAGTTATTTAGCTCATTAATCGAACAGTGGAAATGTGGGTAAATGCCATAGTATAATCGCTACACATTACACACATCACTATAGTATTTCCATTGATCAATCAAATAGCTGAGAGTTAGACAATGAAATCTCTATATGAATGACCCCAGTGTGGGAAGCGCTCTATAATGTTAAACGTGAAAATCATGAAAATTAAATCGCGTGTGTATTAATTCTATAATTACTTAGGACGATTAATAAAATACAGAAGAGATTTGTTTCAACGCTACTGGCCAATTTTTAATTAATATATCGCGGTTCGCGACACTTTTTCGACCGGGATTTGGTCTTATTAATAAAAGTTCCGATTAATAAAAGTCTTCCGGAACAACTTGTTACTGTATATTTTATTCTTAAATGAATAATTGTCATTCTTACTTGTGGAGTAATTCTTATTAGTATATAAGATATAATTAAGATTAAAATATAATAAAAAATATAGGTGTAATTTTGTTAATTCCTTTAATTTCAAATAATATTAGGTAAAAAAATGTTATCCTCCAAAATGAAACCTATTTTTATCACATAAATGTTGAATGCATTTGAATGCAAATGGCAATTTCTTTAACGTCTACCAGAATATTTTTATCCTTATCTAGTCTTTGTTCTCTTGGATCCTTTTTTCGATTACTCCGAGAATGCGATTCCGAATAGTTTTGCACCCCGTTCGGAAGGGTTGTGCACGTGCTTCGAGTTCGCGGCCGACGCGTTCGGTTGAATTCAGAACTTTGATTCAGCACTTATTCAGCGCTCTATTTCTGTACGTTCCGTACTAAATTCGCGTAGAGGGACAAGTTTTCTTCCCTCGAAGAGGAAGGATGGAGAAATGTAAATAAAAGACGCGATTCGTAATGCGTCTTTCATATAACGCGCTGTCAAATGCGAAACGAAATGTCTCTTTTGGACTCTCTTTGGCATGCGAAATATCTTGATATCGCGTCTCCAAGTCTGTCTGAGACTAGTCCATCTCAAATAAGTGTCAATGTTCTACACTATTGACATTTTATGAAAAGAGAACTGCATAGGTCTGAGAAATTATTTCATAAAAGACTTTTGTAAGAATTTTCAAAGTTCTTACGATTATCTTGATAGTTAATTGTCTATTAACTTTCTCTAAAGTTCATATAAAGTTAAATTTCCTAGTTATTATTTTAAAAATTGCATCTAACTCTTTTGCTATTAAGTATTCTCTTAGAAAAATTTGTTGCGGTATCTGTGTGTATGACTGACAAAGAGAAAGGGAGAATATGATAGTACCGGAGTGAAGCACGGGCATGTGTAATATGTGGATAGGAAATAGCGCCCGTCAACAGATTATTCGAGATTATGGTGAATATCCGGTACTGACAACCGTTTAAATATACAGTTACATTTGCTTTGAATTAAAGCGCTGCGTTGAATCTCGATCAGTATAACTCGGTATGTATGGAATGTTATCTGCAAATCTGGGACATTCTACGACATGCTGCACATAGTCGTAAACAACAACAGCAAAACATAGCGACGGTGCCGGCTAGCAAAGTGCTGTCCGGGTAGTCTCCATATTGCAGCGAATATTGTGTCCTCGACTAATTAAGCTCGCGAAATGTTAGGATTACATTTCATCTTGATGAGGGTCGATCTTCGAGAAAGCGATCGATGAGACACGACCAGGTGGGGCTTATAGATGACGTTATGGAAATGACGATGTAGATTAAGTCGTCTATCGTGCACGTCAGTGATCCTCAACATACGCGCTGTAATTATTTTCTCAAATCTCGTAAAAATCTTTGTATAAACCTTTCTTAATTGTTAAACGGATCTGATTAACGTGATATGTGTTTATGGGACAAGTTATATCACGTACGAAAGCTATAGTGTATGAAATTCTCGAGTGCGCACTCCAGGACTCGGCGGAAAGAATTTATGATTGTGGAAATTCCGAAGCTATCTCCTCTCTCTTCTTCTTTTTCTCACTCTCTTCGATGTAACATGTCTTATAAAATACGCGCGTCAAAAAAGTTCAACACTGGGTTCAAACTAAAGTTAGACCGCAATCGAGGAAGTATGTCAAGGTAGTCCTGGTACTTTTAACAAAACTAGATCACATAGTTTTATACATAAAGTACGCTGAGCCATCTTAGTTTTGGTTCATCCTTTCTTTTGTACACTCTTTTTTCATCTTTGATCCTTTATTATCCATTTATTCTTCACTTGCTGTCAGTTAAATGCCGATTAATTAATATAATAAGATGGGGTTCAACTTTATCATCCCGTTTATATCCCTTCCCTGTGTTTTATATTAAATTACGAAAGTTGAGAGACGCTTCTTCGGTTTTAGAATTTTAAAGTCTTGCATAGTCACGGAGAAAATTCGAGAGAAGTCGTGCATCTGTTCGTGCAACCACTTTCAGCGGCTGTCGAGGCATTACCGCAATCCACCGGATCTATCATCCTTCATTGAATCTTCAAAGAGCATTTCGCATTCAGCTCTGACATTCGCTAATCTATTCCCGAACACGACGGATGAGATCGGTACTTTTCGACTTATACCTTCGCGAACTGCCTTGCTTTGATTTTCATACATTTGGAATATTTATAAAGCAAACGCATATATGTATATTAATTCTTCTCTATACATCTTTGTTAATGATCTAATTTTGAAGTGAAAGTTAATTTGCAAAGCTAAATCAGTACATCAGAAATTATAAAAATAAAATTTTTATTTCTCGAATGATGATACATTTATTGTGCTATTTTACAAATATCAAGCTTTAATCTTTCCTACACTGAAAAAAATTCTTGGTAAACTTGTGAGATGCATTTAGTAATACTTTTTTTAAAGTATTTGATTGTTATTACCGATTATATAATAATAATAACAAAACATTTTGTAATAATTATAAACATTTGTAATAATTATAAAAGAGCAAATTTTGTTTAGTTGAGCCAACAAAATTATGTATGAGTAATACTTATTATACGTTTAGTTGAAACTATTTCACCAAGGTGCTTGGTAACATTAATCAAGCCTGGATTTTTATAACCAAGCTTTTCTTTTAGTGTATTTCAGAGGTATAGCACTGATAGCTTCGCAGTATAGTTTTAACCCTTAATTTCGATTGCGGATAGGAACAAAGGAACTTGGCAAAGAGATCTTCATTTGTCCTAAAAACCTATCGTGATTTGTCAAAGTCGAAGGAAAAGGGTTCGTGAATATTTCTTGTTACGGAAAGCTTGAGCTAAAGTACTGGAATCTATTTTCGAAGAAGAACGACGCCGTATAGGTTGCCTCAATAAATAATATACGAACCGATTTGCCGGAAATGCACGTTTCTCGTGCGCGGAACTTAGAACAGACTCGAATACAACGCATCCTTGACGAGCTGTATTATACGGTATAATATAATGTTAATGAGAGAGATCGATAATACAATATGATGCGATTAACTGAGATCCTATTAAGTATTCCTGAGACAACTTCGAGACTTTCCAGATACTCCATTATACGTACACGAAACGCAGGCTATAATATCGTCGGCACAAGTAATTTTTTATGACCGATGTCGAGTATTGATTTTCAGATCAAGTCTATCGCGCGCGTTGATAAAACCACACGAATCGCATTTCCTTGAAATGCTAGATTCTAGCACTATATCGTGATTTTGGAGTAGTAGTGCCTTTTTATCTTGAACTAGCATCCAAAAACAACAATATAAAATGAAGCACGATTCATATTTCGTGTAATATCATGTTATTCTACATTTTTAAGCAATTTTTTCCATCAGAGAAGAGAAAATATTCAATGTTTCCAGTTTGAAATATACACGACTTTGTGTGGATAACTACCTTTAGCAATCCTTTTTAAATAAATTAAATTGAATGTGTGTGTGTGTGTGTTTGCGCGCTATCATGTCAATTATATTAGTTTACTGAATGCATAATTATCTTGAAAAAAGCGCAACGAATAATCGGGATAATGCATAGATATATGCATAGCAGTTTTGTGTAAAAAGGGATCTTTTTACAATCTCCGAAAAATTCTACAAAGCTACTAATGTAATCATACTTTCACGGAGATCGTACTTCTTGCATTTTGTAATATGGTATATTTTATTTATGGTATATGGTATATTTTTACTAACTGACTTGATTGAAGCTGAAATACAAACTCGGTCTTACATATACGAAAGAGCAGCAAGAAGTTATTTCTAAATACACGTGATCATTAGCCGTTAAACACGATCCTTCAAGAGCACCTTTAGGAAATGGTACGCTAGCGTAATCGAACACTTTGATCGTACTTAACGTTTTGCTCAACCGATTTCCATTTGCTAATTGAACATATTCGTTGCGCCATGTTTTGAGGTGGACAGGAGTCCGGTTGATTATAGTGGATAAAAAATTGATATTAATAACGCCGGAGTAAACGAACGCTGCGCCATTTACTAACAAAGCGACGCTTTTTAAATTGATTGTTTGTTAACTATGACATTCGGGAGAAGTAATATTCAAACTTTTCCATGGATAATCCTAGGAAATTATGTTGATGTAATATTTGAATATCGTTCGTAACTACCATCTACTTAGCTATGCATAGAGACTAATTACATCGCAATTGTTACGCAAACGCGTCGATAATGGATTTCGCGGGATCGAGTGTCATAAATAGTAGCTATTAATACAACGACCAATTTAACGGTAACCATGTGTGTAATGCGTTTCTGTGTGCATAATTAGTATGAATTTCACAGCTACTAATTTATTGCCTAAGCGATATAAAGACACAAAATCCGACAAGTGTAACCTCAGATGCATGATTTTTGTTTTATAAAAGCTTGACGTAATAATATTATTTCAAAATGGATACACGGAAAGAACGGTTTTGCTGAAATACTAAAAAATTTAGCCAGATACAGATCTGAAAAATAATTTTGTTGAATTATCAAAATAATTATGTACTCCAACATAATGATAATGCTGCAAAAAGTTTTGATATTCTAGCAACTATTTTAGGCGTCCTACATAATTATTTTGATGATCCAACAAAATTATTTTTCAGATCTGTATCTGGCCAAATTTTTTAATATTTCAGTAAAAACGTTCTTTCCGTGTATGTATGTGTTATTTCGTCTGAAATTTATAATTCGTCTGAAATTATTTATATTTCAAAATATAAAACAAAAAGACCAAATGAAATGCAAATTATAATTTAACATGAATAAATCCCGTAAATATGCAATTTACAGAAAGTACACAAATATGTATCATCGAAAAAGTTATAAATTTTATCGATTCTACAAAGAGTGTGTACGTATCCTATTTGAAAGTATTTTTCATTCTTAATTAACACTTTAGCAATTATGAATTCCTTTTTTCATGAAAGATACGGTACGTGATGGATATAATGAAAATATGATCTACTTTTTAATGATATCTACAATCGATTGACAAGAGCAGAAAAAGAGTCTTTCGTATAAACGCAATGTGAACGTAAACCGATAGGTATCTCAACTGTTCCTTTTTACTATGGTTTTATCATAAACCCGCGATCGAAGGCTTGGGCATGGATATTTTTCGAACAAAGGTAAAACGCGATGATATCGGCAAAACATCAAAAGTGTTTTTCCCGTTTGGTTGGCATGCGCAGTTCGCTGTCGTCGTTACGGGAACGATGCACTGGGTGATCGCGCATAGAATGCGAAACCGGTAAAATGCGATTTGCAGATTCGTACGACAAGCGACACGACAAGTGGTTGACAGGCACGACGGCCGACACCACATAGCAGTTGATCGAAAATTCTATTCTCCGGGCAAATTCATGCGAGCTCACGAATCCGTCTGCCCGAGCGATGGACGGTGAAGCTACAATCGGCTAAAACGCGGCGATCGACCGGAACGTATGCTCGCGAAATTTTTACCCTCTCCCTTTGATACTTGATATTTTTCAGCTCGAGGTGTTAAAGCCTGAAACCTATTTGATCCTTTTAATTCTTAATCGTATTTTTGAAACCATTTATTTACTTCTTTAATGGTGTTGGTATAAATTGTACAAAATAAAATTGTTTTTATGATTTATTATAAAAGAGCGAGAGAGAGAGAGAGGGGGGTATTTTTATATTTCATTAAAATTGATTTTAATGAATAGATTTTATAAATATTTAAAAATCTATAGAGTTGAACTTGAATTGTTAAAGGATTTTAATATTTTTCCACTAGCCATATTCTCTTTCAGCAAAAATAATAATTCGTGGTGTAAAAACGATAATACATGTATGCTTATTGTGCATATTGCACGATAAATTACACAATTGAAATACTTTTTTCAATTTAAATTAAAATAAATAACGGACCATAATATCAACTTTGTTTTAGAACGGTTTCATTGCAGAATGATTACACGCGACACAGATATTTGAGTTTACAATTGCAAATTCTGTCAGTTTGAGCATGTATTGATTCTGTGAAAGAAGGTTACAATTTTAATTAACATGGTTTTAAATTAAAAGCGAGATAAATAATGCATAATGCATGCAAAGTAATAATTGAAATGCACTGTCTGTAATATGCTTAAATGTTATACAATTAAGAAATATATCGACAGCTATCTCGCCGAAAAACAAGAGATAAAACAGTCTATACTTTTTGCTTTTGGAAATATTAACTCTGACGTACGATTCTGTAAATTTTCTGTTCGCCCACTTTGTCCGGTGGAAAGACGTTCTATCTTGAAAGTAACAATAGCGCACTGGCTGATAGAGCCATTCCTGAGCGATGGAGTTGTAATGGAATACTGTTTGAACCTTTCGCCATTCGCTTGCCAAGTGGAAAGAAAAAGTGAGATATTTCAATGTCGGAAGTTTCGCTGGAAACTGCTGACTTACTTGGAATTAATTTTGCAGAGAGAGAGAAAGAAGGAGAGAGAAAGATGATTTCAGGCGAAAAGGTGTTACTTTGGATTAATTCCGTAAGAAATGGATTTACGATGATAAAAGAAGCGGAGGTGTTAAACGGCTAACGGAAAGTCCCTTTTTAGCGATGATATCCCTAACGTTAATCTTCGCGTGAAATAGTTTCGTCCAAGCACGGAACGAATTTAATTTGCCGTACAATAATAGTTGGTTATTATCGCGAGCAGCCAAGAGCAATTCATACAATGGTTATTTAGTCGTGCAATTGAATGTCATACGCTCGGAATTTTCCTTGTCCAGTGAAAAACAATCTCAATTAAGCACGAGTACTGTTGATTGATTGACAGAAATTAATGAGGCGTTCATATTCTGCGCGTTAATGCAAGAGCTGTTTGCTTTAATGGCATATTGTACCAATTAATATCGAATACGCTCGCGCATTATTTCCCTTTTTAAGCATCGCGTACAATTGAAAACACCATTACTTACTGAAAAATTAAATATTATGATGTACGAGAAAGCAACAAGCGAGAGAGAGAGAGAGAGAGAGAGGGGGGGGTGACTCGCAATTAATTTAATTCGGGGAAGGGGGCCTGCATTTTGCGCGCATCGATCACGATATTCATCCATCTTAAATCGGTGCATCCCATTTGCTTCTGCAAATGCCGGGAATTGCTGGTATGCAATCTAGACTGGCGACGACATGACTGAGTCGACACAACGCGATTCTATCGATTCCCAGTCTCTCCGCATAGTTTCAAGACAATCCCCCAAGATAATGATTGACCGTCCGATTCTATCAACGGTGTTGCGCCTCGTTGCGCGTTGAAGATGGAATATTGCCGGCCCCGCGCTCGCGAGCTCGGCACTTTTTTTTACGCCGATGTTCATGCAAAGCAAGAAATACACGGTAATTGGAGTGAAACTTGGAACATTCGTTACTCTGGATTCTTTTTGAGGAAGGAAGTTTCCACGAACTCTCTTTCAACGTTCGCTTCTCCCTGTGCGCGCAACTACCTCATTTAAAGAATTTCGCGCTCGCACGATTCTCGCGTATTTTTCACTTTGCGCGGACAAACGTACAATTCGGTGCTAAAAAAGACCAGAAAAATCCAGCGGAGAAAATGCAGAATTCGTCTAAGACAGTCTAAGTGATCAAGAGTCGAGAAAATATATTCTGTTTTATATATGCGTCTTTCTTTATTCCGCAATTAGCTCGATTACCGTAAGGTGTCATTAATTATTGCCAGAAAATCGAAATTCTCATATTTCTAGTTAAAGTAAAAAATACAAAAAATGCTAATCTGCAGTGATCGATCCAAAGGCCTCGATTACATCGCTTGTCCTTAACCATTACACGTTAATCGATGAAATGACCTTTGCTTAGAGACTGTCATTTGCATTACGCTGTTCTATCAGACACGCGCGAGAGATATCGCAGAAGCCGAAGATTAGATGATGCCGGATGCGTCGCTCAAATTCTCATTTGCTTGTAATAATAGGTGATTATAATTTTCAATATTGCATTTACAAAATAATGTACTTCTACACGGAAAGAAAAGTTTTGCTGAAATATCTAAAAATTTGACCAGATACAGATCTGAAAATAATTTTGTTAGACCATCAAAAGTAACTATGTAGGACGCTCAAACATGATGACAATGCTGCAAAAAGTTTTGATACTTTAACAACTATTTTGGGTGTCCTACATAATTATTTTGATGACCCAACAAAATTATTTTCAGATCTGTATCTGACCAAATTTTTAAATATTTCAGCAAAACCATTCTTTCCGTGTAGCGCTGCTGTTATAAATAGATATATTTTAATTATTATAAATTAAAGCGATTATTCTTTCTCCCTCTTAATCGACATTATTGTCATTTCCTCAACAGTTATTTATATTTTACCAGTTTATCAATTATTAATTCCATTAACGGATTGTAATTTTAATCTTTGCTTGCACCTAAAAGATTGAAAAATATGATGAAAGTCATATTTCCAATGCATACAAAAAAAAAGAAAAATAAAGAATTAAATCGCAGCAATATTCTCCAACCGGTCAGAATGCAAGTAACTGCGTAACTTTTCTAATTATATGCGCTTGTTTGTGTGTAACTACACTGAGAAAAAAGCTGTTGCTTCAATTAAAGTGATATCACGGGGTGCCAAAAACATAAATAGTTCATTCAGTATTATTATTAGACCCAATGTCTGCATTTTTAAACCAATAATTCAATCATTGTTTTAATAACAAATCAAAGTAAATTATATTCGACAACAACTGGCCAAATTGATTAATTAGAAATATTCTTACGCGACCACGGGTTTTGGTTCATTTAACGAGCAGACTTTTAAATAATTTTTGATGCTAATAAGTATCTATAAGATCTTCCCTTTCCGAAAACTGTAAAGAAATTATTGCGAAAAATATTACCTCAGTCAGAATTTGAACCTGGACCTCCCTACACGGAGAAAATTTTATATTAAAAATTACTATGTATGGCAGTAGTCGTGGACCATTGCTGGGATTATAACATTTTTTACTATGTTATTATATTAATAATTATTAAACTCTTTTGTGAAAACATAGTAAAAATTTTTATAATTCCAGCAATAGTCCACGGCTACTGCCATACATAGTAATTTTTAATATAAAATTTTCTCCGTGTACACTCCGGGCGGGCGTCATTGTTTTAATAATCCAAATTTTGGGTTTATTAATAATACAATTGAATGAACTACTTATGTTTTTGGCACCCCGTGATACCCACTTTAATTGAAGCAACAGCTTTTTTTTCTCAGTGTACTTATGCAAAACTCATATAAACGATATAAATGTTACGCAAACGCAAGTAGCAATCACGTATTACGAGTGCAGATGGCCTTAATGGATTAAGAGCATCCCTTGTAGAGCAATCGTATCCGAAGGGATCGCGTGTCGGCGTATCGATCGCTCATTGGCTATGCATCGCGTTACGCTGCGGTTATCGCGGGCGATGGAAAATAGCCGGGTAATCCGTTGCAGCGTTGATTTTAACAGCGGCATACATACACCGCCCCCACACACACGTGGACGTACCTGAAATATAATAACAGCGATCGGGCGAACTTCTGGAAGCTCTCCAGCGCGTTTGGTCGCGTCGGACTCGTTCGCGGATGCAACGGCGAAGGGCCGCAGGCATTCTCCGGCGGCCAGCGTTCGGAATTTGGCTAATAATCCATCGCAAATTCCAGAAATTTCGTTACTACGCTAGCGACGAATATATATATATATATATATATATATATGCAAAACGTATTACGAAAGTTAATCCCTCGATCAACATTCAGGCGGCCGCAATGCGGGGGATGCACGAGAGCGATACCGATCGCGTATTCGCGCGCCGCGCAGGTTGTAATAATCGCCTCGCGGTTTCGCGTTGCCCGATGCACCGTATCCGGCCGCGTTCGAAACTTCCGGTAATGAGCACTTCCAAGTGATCCGCTCTATTGCACGAACAAGAAGCAGGATTAAATGCTGCAGCCACGGCGAGCGTGACGTCATTTTGTCTCTATTCAATCAGTACTTACTCCCCCCGTAGCGTAATCCTTTCATCTCCCGAATCGAATTACAACGCTGGAATTAATTCCGGCATATTGGCCCGCGTTCTGATTGCGGAATTAGCCCTAAACGTGAACGGATGACTAATGTTTGTTGTTTACATCGAGATTGCAGATTTCTAAAAGTAAACTTAAATAAATGTTTTGCACGTTTAAATTCTAATGAATTTCCTTATGTTAGAATTTTAATTCGAGCAGCAATCGCCGATATATTTTATGTGTTAAATAGTAATAAATTTTACATGAAATAATCTTCTTGCTAATTTTTTTATAGTGAGAACCGATTCTAATCTCGTCAAGAAATTTATTTTTTAGTGTAAAATTTATTTTGTTTTGCGCGTATACTGAAAAAAAAATTCTTGGTAAACTTGTGAGATGAATTTAGTATATACTTTCTTTTGTGAAGTATTTGATTATTATTAATACCGATTATAATAATAATAACAAAAAACATTTTATAATAATTATAAACATTGGTAAAATAATTATAAAGGAGCAAATTTTGTTTAGTTGAGCCAACAAAATTATGTAATACTTATTGTACGTTTAGTTGAAACTATTTCACCAAGGTGCTTGGTAACCAAACCTGGATTTTTATAACCAAGCCTTTCTTTCAGTGTATTTTTATCAGTTATTTTCCATTTTACATTTATCATCTAAAACTAAATAAAAAAAGAGAAGAGAAGATTTAAGTAACAAGGTGGAAGAATCAACACGCTCGAAGTTGCACGAGGACTAACAAGACGCAAATATGAAACATGTGATATTTTGCGAAATTTATCGACGTGCTCGCGGTCGAATTCAGTTGCCCGGAAGTCAAGTTCTTACGATCTAACTTACGTACCGCTAAACTTGGCCTGAGAAACACGGACGACAGATCGGGTCGACATAAAAATCGTCGCCAAGTTTCCCGGTATAACTCACCGGATAAGCTGCGGGCATCCAGACTAAGTGAACCGGGCAGCGCGAACAAATATCCGAAAACACTTTCCGCTTTACGGTTTGCCGGCGACTAACTTCGGTTTCCCAGCCTTGCGACAATCCGTGAGAGCAGGACGGATGGTGGGTTTTCGAGCTTCAAAGCTATTAATCTCTGGGTCCCCGCAACATAACCGAACAAGCAGATGTTGAGGAGAACGTGTCCCATTCTCTATATTGCTATTCTATATCTTCGTATTAAAATTATTCTACTGGAGTCAGTTATGTCATCTTGAGGCCAGAATTTCAGTAATATACACTAAGAAAAAATTCTTGGTAAACTTGTGAGATGCATTTAGTATACTTTCTTTTGAAGTATTTGATTATTATTAGCGATTATAATAATAATAACAAAACATTTTATTATAATTATAAACATTTGTAATAATTATAAAAGAGCAAATTTTGTTTAGTTGAGTCAAACTAAATTATGTAACACTTATTATACGTTTAGTTGAAACTATAGTGTTACATAATTTAGTTGGCTCAACTAAACAAAATTTACTCTTTTATAATTATTACAAATGTTTGTAATTATTATACAAAATGTTTTGTTATTATTATTATATAATCGGTAATAATAATCAAATACTTCAAAAAAGGTATTACTAACAATAAGTGCATCTCACAAGTTTACCAAGAATTTTTTTTCAGTATAGAGTCCTAGAGTGGGTATAAAGAGAATGTTGCCAATGTATGTTTCTAATGCTGATTGGTTCCGCCATTTTTTGACAAATTTCCAATTTTCTTTAATATGATTGGTTTATACCCTTAAATATCCAGAAGGAACCAACGGCAAGAACCAATCATATTAAAGCTGCTTTTTCTGCATTTTGACAGAAAATGGCGACACTCTCTTTATACCCACTCTAGTGTATCCTATAAATAAGTCCTCCCCTCGTATTTTCATCGATTTGATTTTATATTCACGAGAATCGGTCGACGTAAGGCGCATTTATCTTTACAGAAATTTACATTGATATTATTAAGCTTTTGCTTGAAATTTTCCATTTTACCGTTCAATCTGCAGAGTTACACGAGACAGTATAGATTTGTCACGTCTCTCGTCATCGATTTTATTAATTTTAACTGTACACTTGATTTTCATCCGGTATATGTATATCGGTACTTTTAAAAATGGATGACTATATATATATAGCAATAGGCACATTATTTACTTTGCCCGATATCAATCTGTCTCTGGCGAAAACGGCGTAATAGAGACTTGCATATCAAAAGAGTTTGCGGATCTGTGTTTACTTTTACCTTCAATATTTTCCCAAATTGGTTCGATACATGGTCGTGTCTGTTGTCGCACTTTTTTGCAAGCACGCTGCAAATACGTCCTGCCAATTAGCGCTTCGCAATGTTATTCTCTCCTACCGGTTGTCCATGCACGGGATTATTTACGAGTTGTGGGCAAACGTGGATCGTATCGAAAACCTAATGGCACTATCGATACTGCGGGCAACCGAAGATTCATCACGCGTCGAAATTGATATGAAATGATGATCGTCGGAAAAAAGTAATACAATGTGTATGTCCGGCGCGCGGAGTGTCATCTGTCAAGAATGCCTCGATATCCGCTCTCTTTCGGTGCGCACTCGTGCATGAATGTCCTCGTATCTGACGTTAATCGCAATTGAATTTCGGCAGGCAGAATTTGGTAAATTTTCTGGCGAAATATCGAATTTCCACAAAGTTTTTGTTAATAGCAGTTATATACGCGAGCTCGAGAACGAACTTTGCCAAAAAGAGCGAACCGTAGCGCTTGTTATTTTTTTCTTTTTTATTCTTTTTTTTTGGATTTTGCAAGAGTTTCGCAAAAACAGCATGCTAACGACAATCCTCAGCGAGGGCAAAGGATATTAAATTTCGCAAAAATTTGGAGCTTTTTACTCGGCGGTGAATACGCGGGAAAACGTGCTCAATGCGCATTTCTAGTAATATTATTTCTTTGATAAATTTCAAGTTAGTTTTTTCGCGGCAAAGAGACTGGATGATTGACCTAATTACAGAAGTATTTAATTTCAGAAGTTATAAGTTCGTCAAATAAAATTGTAACGTGTAAGCGATGAAAAAAAATACTCAGTTTTGCATTGAGTTTGTTTAAACAGAAATTTAACTAGCTTTAATTGGCAAAGCGTACAACGGAAAACATTTTGTTACATATGATAACTTCTATTAAACAGACATGACGAAAAAATTAGCTGCAGTTTTCAGCTCATTTACAGAGAAGAGATAAAATAGAAGCAGAAACGAACGTAGCTGCGCAATTCTCCACTACTTAATGATATTGAAATGTGAGGATTCCATGATTAACGCTTTGCTGTTAATTAAACTCTTTAATGAGGTAACGTGATTAAAGTCTACTGATAATGAGATTTGATGTAAATTGAATCGACATTAAATTCTTGCGTTTTACTTTGCATTTTCATTATAAACGATATTTTTAAACAACATGTGATATAAATCTCTCTTAATTACGATCACTTTCATATTAAAAATCGCAATTATTGTTAAAATAAAATGATATAGAGACAATACGAAATATTAAAATATATTATACAATTTTTTACACCAGCTATTTTAAAATGAAGAAGAACACTGTAACATGATTGTAAATGTGAATTCTAACAGTTTCGCCATAGAATTCTAATAATTTCTATTGTTATAGAAATATTATATACGAATAATACAATTACGTTTTGTAATACAATGAAATCGCGTAAAAAATTATTACTACATAAAGTTTCTGTTAGGATAGAGCAAATTTTTTGTTGCGCCTTTGCTAATGCAGCAAAAAAATTTTGTACAAGTTTAATGAAATCGACGTTTAAACAAAAGTCGCGGTTCGCGTAATAAAACGCTACTGGCCGAGCAGTTACATTTTCGCCGCGAGTCGAGGGAAGGCTTGTGCGGAACATGTTAATCTATTTAGCAACTTCGTTGGTAGTTTAGTGAAAAGAGAAATGCAAAAAGAGACAATAACACCCGTTGCACCCGCTATACCGCCATTATTACGCGGTCAGCTTGATAATTACACGGTACGCTCTCGCCTCATGTTTAAGCGAGTAAGAATGAAATTTTGATGAATCTTTCTACACGGTATGGCCGTCGCAAATTGGATCCAGGAGGGATACAGGGACTTTGTAAAAGTACCGTACCTGCAAAACATCGAATAACGTTATTTCCATTGGGGCGCGGTTAAGCCATGTCGAATGAATTTTGCATAGGGATGGCACTCCCCGGAAACTTTTAGGATTATAATCCTTGCGGGGACTTAACAAACTTAGTAGCGGAATAGACGTGATCTGTAGAGAATGATACTTGTTCTAGAACTACGATCCATAAATTAGAAATATAACAATTGACTTTATTCAGTTCGAAATGTTACCAATCAGTTTCCTTTGTTTAATAATTTTTTACGTTATTACGTATTACGTTTTGCCTACAGCGCGAAATATTGCTACAACATTGCAGGAATATTATTTTATAAGATTGAAATATTTCACAAAATATTTCTGAAATCTTGTAACAACATTTCTATGTCCGCATTTAAACAATATTTTGCAATATTTCTACAATGATCCTAAAATATTTTTAAAAATATTGTATATATATTCCTGAAACGTCAATGCAATTTTTAGATAATGTCCTAAATATTTCTAAATACTAAATTTCTAAATATTATGCTCATTAATTTCTTTTGTGCAAAGACAATCATATCTCGCACTAAGTATATGCATAAACCATGCATAACTTATAACATGTCCGACCTTCGGTTATATAAACAGCCCGACAAATTTTACATTCGAGAAATGACATCATCTAGCGGCAGTCCTAGAATATCCGAATACGTAATCAAAATATATTGTAAAATTTCTAGAATATTACAATGTACACGGAAAGAACGGTTTTGCTAAAGTATCTAAAAATTTAGTCAGACACAAATCAGAAAATAATTATGTTGGACCATCCAAAATAATTATGTAGGACGCTCAAGCTGTTTGTAAGGACGTCAAAACTTTTTGCAGCATTGCCATTATGCTGGAGCGTCCTACATAATTATTTTGGATGGTCCAACATAATTATTTTTAGATCTGTATCTGGCTAAATTTTTAGATACTTCAGCAAAACTGTTCTTTCCGTGTATATGAGTAAATTATGATATTGCAGTAATTTCTTACATTTCCTGTGAAATATAAAAATTACAATATTTCTACAATATTCTTGCAATATTTATAATATGTCGCACTATTGAAATATTCCTGCAATCTTTTAGCAATTATTTGTGCTGTAGGGGTTTATCGTTAAATACTGTTCCCGAATTGCAATAAACATCAGAAGAAGGATTAAATTTTGTTGTTGTGCACGCGAAATTCCAATCATCAAAGTCTTTTAATATTATTGCTTGTATCGCGAAAATTACGTGTCAAGCGTGGCCGATTGAAATATTTATCAGGTCTCGTAAATCTTTCTTTGATATTCGAAAGCCGCGCACCCTATTTACGTATAGAAATGATGATAATCCCGGAATAACTTGTCGGATACATCGGATGCGGAAGATTGACGCCGCACTGCTTACTGCACCTGTGCATCGGAACCTCTCCGTCATCATTACTTTATGCAACAAAGCACGAACGGCAAAACGGGAGCGGTAACCGGAGAAGATCCCGTAAACGCGAACACGTCAGATACACATACAGAGATACTACGAACTTACAGTGATATTGAAGTGTAACAAAGCACGAGTTTCGCTCCGAGATCCGAAAGTAACAGCAGTGATCGTGCCGTCAATTATGATCTGCGCGCAGTATAATAAAAACGAACGCGAAAAAACTGGCCGGATCGATATCCCTGACGAACGATGGCGTCTCTTAGCTTTACATTTTTCAATACGATCGATCGGTCAGTGGCACGCCTCTACGAAACTGAGGGAAAAAGAAGGTGCTCATAATAAAACCAGACGTAAAATAGGGACAAATTATAATTAGAAAAAACACGCCGCTGCGCTAATTTTTTATCGGGTGACAAATTGTCTTTTGCTTTTTGCTGGACGAAAGGGTCCCATCCGGCGTGTAAATTATGTACCGGCGCAGAAAGAGAGAAAATCTGACCCAAATGATACAAACGCCCGCATTCGTTTGATATCGTAAGCGTGATTGCTGAGATGAAATTTAATTATTGGGTTATATTGAATGTTAGAGAGAGATAAATGAACTGTGTGAGATAAACGTATCAGATTGAACGAACCAATGAGAAAAAATGCGTTTTAAATCTTTTAAAGTAAAGAGATTCTACCGATACGTAGTGATTTACAGAGATATGGGAAAAATTCGGAAAAAACATTATTTCTCGGAATTATCGATATTTTAAAAAATTAATTGTTTTAAAACTGTAACTTATTCTGTTAAAATAAAATAATAAAATAATTCGTAATAATAATATTTTCGCCACATAATTTTGTCTGTTTACTTCTTCGAAAAAATATTTACCGGATAAATAAATATAACTAAACGTTCTGTAAATATATTTATAAAAGCATATAAAATAAATCTTATACGTAATATTTTTCAATTTTCAGTAATATCTATAAGATTATAAGTTATTACTGCAGAATTTCGAGAGAGAAAGCATCGATTTTGCACAGGAATCGGAGGTAAGCGGATTTGTCTTATGTCCCCGTAATTACAGAGCGCTCATAAAGGCGAATCACATCGTAATTCCGACCTCCTCGATCTAACCGAATGACGCACAGGTTAACCGAATGGTCACTTTAGTTACAGCCCTAGACGTATAAAGAGCCCGCCAAAATCTAGGTCGCTGTGGAGCATCTTTAATACGTAATAAAAATATATATTGTCAAATCTTTTTCAGACACATGTGGAAAACAGAAAAAGAATAGGAATATGAAATAGAGTGAAAATTAGCGGTTGCATACTTTTCTTAGGGAAATGTAAATGTTTTCGGTGCGTATGATAATTTGTGTAATTTGCATTTATGCCACTGAAGCATAAAGTTCGAAATACAAGCATGATGGACATATTCCGCGAAATTATACGTCCGTTTTCATAGTGTAAAAACCTAATGAGTATTTCATATCTCATATCCTTTCCTGCATATAAAATTTTGTACACCGAGTTTTTATTAGACTCTTTGCTATTGATAAATGAACTACCGCTACTGCTTCCGTGTTGCGCAAGTATATATAAAATCGCTTCTTTCCTCGATAAAAGATGTGCAATATTCTCGTAATGCATGGCCTTTTGTCGGAACAAAATAAACTTATACATGTTTATCCCAGGATAAGATCGCGATAAAGAAAGCTGTAATATGGCTTTTAAGATTCACCCTTAAGTATTTTGCCTTTCCAGTACGTCGACGGTTACGACAATAGGAACCATCATAGCGACGACGATGGAGTCGCTCCTCGATACAGAACTGCCCCGCTATATTTTCATTGTTCTCCTCGGACCCACGACTGCCTCTTATTCGACATTCCAATCTTGCGTTTTGTCCCACTGTATGTATACGAATTCAAAAGCGCTGACTTGAATCGAGACTCGATGACCCGGGCTCATCGCTTTCCACCTGAAGAATTTACTCTCTAGCCCTCGGCCCTTGTACAATGTACAGAGTGAAATTCAAACAGCGATTTGCATCACTTCGATTATGATAATAAAATGTTGTATAAACATAGCTCAACAAAGTACAGCATTTGGACATTTTATGGTTAACAAAAATGTGTATATAAAATGTGCTAAATGCACGACAAAGATTTCTTCTGAAAATGTGTTCTTGCAAGGAAAAATTACGCATTCATTAAGCTGAATGAACTGTAAAGCCTTTCTCAGTTATGCGGTGACTGTGCATATTATTTTTTATTTTTAATCGTTTTATTTTTAACTTTTATGACTTTGTAGTTATTTTTGTAACTTTTTACAGTTAAATGAAGATGAAAAGTAAGTCGTGGCATTTGAATAACTGGTAAATCTTCTATGTAATTACAAGCGCTATTTTCTCTCGCAGCCTATAACCTTTTTATTTTACTCCCCTATCAAGAGTAACATGCATGACCGCAATCGCGGGAAGAATCACGGAAATGTGATGCTGGTTGCCGACCTCTCAACGGGCACGAGGCATCCCCGATATCCCTCGGATTAATTGTTTGTGAAGTTTGATGTTGGACGTGAGAGCGAAGTTTGCCCATCAAATAGAAGTTTTGTCGCGATTCGATGGATTGGAATCGCAATCGCAAACGCGCGAGCAGCGGGTTTTTTAGCGGAATATTTCCGATAAAAAATCCGCACGATTTTTGTAAAATATTTTGGATATATCGCTCGCACGCAAAAAAGCTCAATATCCCGGTTTGATCGGGTGGAATTACAAAAGTGCTTTAGACCGGGACAAATATTACGGCAGCATTGGCAGCCATAAAAATAACGAAGGCAGGTTTATTACTTCTCCTCGATGCTTCGGGTGATTTAACTGTAAGCGCCTTAAAGCCCCACCCAGGCTGATGAAGCCCACGAGGTTATGGATTTTCGATATATATAATTACTTTTTATGGCGATCTTTTTATGAGATTTTTCAATGTTCATTTACATGTAAAGTATCATTACAATCAATTTTATGCCCTTCTGGCTACGAAGTCCTGTTATGGATCGTTTCATGAGAATTTAACCAGAAAGTAAGTATATATAGCCATTCTCACATATCGAGTTCTAAGAAAAATTTAAATAGCAAAAGAAAAAATCTCTCTCTTTCGTATTTTATATTTTATAAGTCATAAACTTCTTAATTATAAGCGCAAAATGCTCCGTACCTAAGGCTCTTAAAAAATTCTCATTAAACGGAAATTCAACGTCATATTCATCAAAGAATTTGCTACATTTTTTCTCGTAGAAAATAAATTCTATACACTATCTATATAAATCACGTATTTTTTACGAGTTGGTTTCACACCGCGGATATCCCGTAGCGAACAATTCATCTATCAAACGCCTTCAATCTCTCGGTGCCGTTTATCAAAAGTTCGTGAACGACAAAAACTGGCGTTACCCCGATTCTGTCCGATTCATCGTGACCCTCGTTAAAAGAACGAAAAGAGAAGACAATCGAGAATCCTCCGCGCACCGTGTCGCAGAGATCAACGGAGGCGAAGGTATCCGGTGGAAATCGCGTTAAACCTTACACTCGATAGCACACCGCGATCCGAACATTATCCAGAATCATATCCGTGGTACCTGGTCTCACGGGGACCGGCATCGATGTTGTTGCCGGAATATACGTGTTTCCGGGTCAATACGCCGTGACAGGAAGTACGTGCAATAAGGGGAATAGTTGGTGCAGGGCCTCTTCCTGTTGCGGAAAAGCTACGAGCGATCCGAAAGTGCGAACACAGTAAAAAATAAAATGTTAATTGTAACATTTTTCACATGTCCCAGAAAGTCCACTTTAAATTTTAAGTTAAAATATCTTATTTATTGTGTGTTACTTGTTGACAAACTAGAAATGTTTATTAATTAACACTATACTTTACATTTGTGTTTGTTCTTTTAACTTTAAGTATGATGTAAGAATAACATACAAAATAATTCAACAGTTATATTAACACATGATATTAATAATTTTAACTTAAATTATATGTAATAGGAACATTTGATTTGAGTAAATTTGATTATTTTGTATATGTCAAAGTTTACAATTATTTGAAGATTTACTTTGTTTATGTTAAAATGACTTTAAGACATGTTGATTTTTTAAAAATAATTATGTTAAAAAAACTCAAAATAATATTCAATTTCTAAATGACATACATAAAAAGTTAAGTTATTACATTGACATAAACGTAACACGTGAAAATGTTATGAAAATAATAACATATCTGTTGTATGTTAATTTTACATTGAAATAATAATCAAATCTTGGTAACACAAGACAATTTTAACATATGAACGCACGATTTTTTTACTGTGAACAGAAATCAATATTCGTCACGCAAATGAATTTTCGAATTCGTATATAGACGCGGCGAAAGTCACCGACTGCGCAAAATACATTCATCTGGAAGAGATATGTCTGGAAGACGAGCAATTGTCTTCTTCGCGATAGACGTCCTAAGTGAACCGCCGATATTGCATCTGGAGCCTGGAACCACGAGAAGTGAATCCGAATTTCGTATACAGGGTGGTTCCGGACATTTGTGACAAACTTAAAGGGGTGCTAGATTTCGATAAATTGAACAATTTTTTTTAAGTAACCCGTGTCCGGCGACGCCTCCTTAAGGCGCTAAGCACCGTTTTTAGCCTTGTTGAACGCTGTTTGATTTCTGTATGGTTAGATTAGAATTTAAAAAATCATACGTTTTTAAATTTTATTTTGTGTATTTTATAACAACAAATGTTGAAAATTGCGACTTGCAACCTCAATACAAACATTGCATCTACAGTGCATTGACTGACGCACCCTCTGGAAAATTCCAGGAGTATTGCGAATCACAGCACATTCGTTCGTCATCCTGCGGATAAAGCTCATTTTGGGCAAGAAATACACAACCGTCAACAATGTTCAACAGAGCCTAGCGCCTTAAGAAGGTGTCGCCGGACACGAGTTACTTAACAAAAATTGTTCACAATTTACCGAGATCTAGCACCCCTTTAAGTTTGTCGCAAATGTCCGGAACCACCCTGTATATTCAAATATTCAAATGTCGGATTACTACGCTATGTCGAGATTGGAATAAATCAAATTCAGATGGCAGGAACGAATGGTATAAATCGGAAATTTGAAACATCGACTTTGTCTTTTTTATTTTACATTTATTAAATCGAAATATATAGGTATATAATATAATATAAAATAAAAAGACAAAATAGCGGTATTTTAAACTGTTATATAATAAAGGCATATTATGTAATATGCAAAATAAGTAATAACGGAATGCATTCGGAAAAACAAACAATTGGCAAAATATGGCGTGCAATTCATCTCGTAATGTCGTAATGTCTCGAATATTTTACGTTGGCCATCACTCAATATCGGATAAACAATTGCATTTCGAGTACGTTAATTTACGGGGAATAATGTCGCGAAGACTTAAAGTTTAGTAGCACGCCAGCGGAGTAGGATGCGCGTCCCGAAATAAATTATTGAAGTTAATTCGAATGGACGGAATCGACTTAATTACGGGGACTTGTTCCGTATGCTACGTAGTGAAACTCGGAATCTTGCAGAATGCTCGGGGATGTAAACTGCAGCGTACGGCGCACCTCGCGTACTTTGTACTCGCGCCTTACATATCGTTGACCCAGTATCAAGTTGCTCTAACTCCGTTGGATGCGAGTTAGATGAAATTTACGAGAAATCGCGGAAAACTTTAAGCTACGAATGATTAATAACGCCGTTTTCAGTACCGCCCGCGGAAACTCCTTAAACATAATCCGCACAAGTCATGACCATTTTGGTACTTTATGGCACATGTAGGTAATATAGCGACAGAATAAACCAGATTAATTACTAATACAGCAGATCCTTTAAGTTAGGATTAGCTAAACGATTAGAAAATTCAATCATTTCAGTGTAATTCAGGGTATTACAGTGTAATCGAGATATCTGATTAAATATTTCATAGAGGAAGATGCATAATTCGAGAGATGAGAATATTTTATGATATAATATGTCCTAAAACATTACTGCAATTTAACTTGAACTTTATAATCGAGACTCTCTTCAAACATTTTCAGCGAAAGTTTTAATAGAAAATTTAAGAATTTTAATAGATTAAATCTCTTAAAGGAAAACGAATAAGACTTTAGCTTAAAATATACTTAATGCAAAGTTTAATTATAGAAATATTTAGTATCGAAAATAAAAGAGATGTAAGAGATTTATGGATTAAAAAAGAGAATATATATATATATTATATATTCTAAAGAAAACTAAGAAAAATCCATCCGAAAAATACATCAAATAATCTACAGCTGAAAGGAAACGTGAAGATTGTAATGTACTATTGTGTCTGATACTGAAATATTTGTATGCATGAAAATATAACGAAGAGAAATTACGTATGGACATTACCGTGCTTAACAAAATTACATCATAGATTTTTCATCTCTTTTCCCTAACATGCGCAAGAACTCAGGATATTATTTTAGCTCCAGATTTACTTCGTGTCTGTCAATCGGTTTGGATTATCATTATAGATATAGGCTAACAGAATTCGCAATGTTACGAGACATAAAAATCTTGTTATCGGAAGAAGGGAAAATGTTTCTTTATATTTAAAATGAGATATTGATTTTGGTTTGTACATAGGCGTGTACAGGAAGTCGAAGTTTCCAGCAATCGCGGAAATCACGTTGAATATGGATTCTGTTCCTAGACGCCGCAAGCAGAATAATTTCCGACTTCGTCGACGTGATGGGAATTGAATCGTGAGAAAAATAAAGGTGGAGATGAGAAAAAGGGCGTAAAAGGGATAACAACTCTTCCATCTAGTTCACAAAGTCGCCAAATGTAGTTTCGCGTCGATCTCGATTCTCCGTTCGCTGAGTATCGCTTGCGTGGACAAAATAAAAAGCTTCTCGCACGAAACTCCCAAGAGCAATTCTATGTGTATTTGGCCTCCTCTGTAACGCATTAGTACCATTCTACAATGTTTCATCCTTTGGCGAATTGTGTTTTATATAGTTTAATGTATTTAAATTATACAATTTATATATATACTTTATTCACCATCTATAAAAATGACAGAATATAAATTTCCTGATATTATTTGAACACTTTAAACATACGTTATGACATTTGAGGAATATTCACGTTTTTATCGAATACGGTTAAATGTGCTCAAGTATTTAAATATTTTCATCGTTGCGTATTACGTAACCTCTACAAAATGTATTGCTCTACAGAAATGGATAGATTTCAATAATCCGGAAGATGATACGTATTTTATTTATTTTATAGTTATTATCTTCTCACGTTATATATTTTTATGAATGTTAAAATATTTGACACACGATTTTCGCGCATTAATCGAGTGCATTTATAGACACGCTCGAGTATCTAAAATTTGATTATCAATGATTAAAAAATTTGTATAAAAAATAATATAAAATGTAGGAAGTTTTTATACAGATACCGTATATGAAATTTCAAATACGAAGTTGAAAATTAAAGGAGTGGTATTTCGAAAATAAAAGTATCGAGCCAGTAATATTACTATGCTCATCTGTTTGCTCATATCCAAATGTTCTCATTTTCAATCGAAAATATGTATTATTACCTTGCGTATTCAAAAAAATCTTAAACGGGTTTTTAATATTCAATGTTGTGTGTATTAATTAATTTCATATTAGTGATTAAAATTTATGTTCGTATATGAATTTAGCTATACAAGTGCAAGAATTTTTATTTCAGATATTCAGTTTGTAAATTTCATTTACCGTAGTATCGTAAATGTGTGGTAAATTTTATATCTTTTTTAACAGTGTACATATTTACACATACATACGCATACACGCGCGTTATGCATTATACGATAAAGAAATAGAAATAGTTGAACTTTCGTGTTTTATGTAAATTATCATTCGACGTTAAATATTTATACGTGTTTAAAAGTATTATATATTTGCAAGACATATGAATTTATGTATGGAAGCGTAGCAATACGCACTGGGAATACTCTGCATCTAGTAGTGTATAACAAGTTACTTTGCAGTGCAAGAGGTGTAGTCACGTACCAACTCGAAGCCCTAGAGAATTTTATATCGATGCTGCAGTTAGTTTTCTACTTATAATTTTTGAAAGTTCGGCTTAGTATGTGTGTGCTTATATTATTCCCTAAAGGAAAATAAATCTACTGTATGCAATCAGACAATATGTCGATGAACACATCAATTTTCAAAAAGAAAAAATGGAGAAGTAATAATAGAGAAAAAAGAGAAAATCGAGAAATAATGATAAATTAATATATAAAGATCGAGCGATTAATTGTAAGCTACGTTCAATTATAATTCGTTACAAAAATATTCTAGATTATTTTTTGCTTTTGATACGAAAAAAATGATGAATTTTTCATTTCATATAATAAAAAAATGATCAATTTATCATAAAATTGAATAAAATAAATATGTCATGATAAATTCTCCATTTTTCCTCGTTTTTAGCGCCATTATTTCGTATTATTTTTTTATTTGTTTTGACATGGAAGAATATGAAAACGGCATTTATTTAGACATAAAATAAATATATAGTTTTATCCATATTGACAATAGCATTAAATTTTGAAAATAATCATATTGTATGTATTAATGCATCTAGATGTACAGTAAACAAATGTTTCAAACTTTCATATTTCTTCAAATAACTATTTTTTGCCATCTGTATGCTTGGTTTACAGCTTATTTTAGTATATAAAACATCACATATTTTTGAACCGTGTTCGAGTCAAATAATAAACAGTCACACACAGCAAAGCCATTTATTATTTTATTATCTGTCGGAAAGCAGCTCATTGTGCTTCGCATTAATCAACGAAGTGATGCGAACTACGTGGATTAAAAATTCCACATGCGCCGAAAAAGTATTTTTCTTCGCTGACAGCTTTCTAGCGAAACGAGCGACTCAATCCCTTCGTTGATGCATGCGCGTGTGTGTGTGTGTGTGTATGTGTGTTCAATAGTTAGCAATGTGCGACCAGTCCTTCAAATATTCGATTGATACGCGCGAGAAGGTGTCTGGACCGGTGCGAAATTAATCCCAGCCCATTGCAAGGGAGGCTTTTATGGCTTTTCGATACAATCCGGCCACCTGCGTGCGATTTCGCCTGCATTCGCCTGCGCGAATTATTTAGCCGGACCGAGTGCGATGAAACACGCACTTGGCGGTATTAACGCGGGATTATGGTGCATTCGAACCCGTATCTCGCTGGCTATAATTCTAGCTTTCCCTACATATGCAATAAGAAATGCATTCGTGCTGAATGTGTTCGAAAAAGATCGGTTTGCAGCTAGAATGGCGCATTCGCGCACCATCTGCAACAGCGATATTTGCAGGTTCGGATTTACAGCGGCGGAAAGTAAGAGCCGAATTGGTCCAGGATATCCCGAAACGACCGGACGTCTTTTCAATCACACAGATATTACACGGAAAACTGAGAGGAAGGCAGTTGTTTTAACGGCGAGTATAGCTAGATGACAAACAATGTAATCTTGACTTTACCTTAACAAAAATTTAAGGACCAAGATCGTAAGTTCGAAATACGCAAAAGCAATAAAAATAAGAAATGGTCAAAGATACGAGCAATTAAAGTTAAAAATCTGGATGTTTATTATACATAAAAATAATTAAAAATCCCGAAATCAACTGGACGTTTTGACTACACATAGGCCGGTATTCATAGTCCGTTCTTATTTTAAGATCGTCTTAAGTAATGTCTTAAGACGCTAATACGGTTCTGTGATTGGTTTATGACATCTTAAGATTGTACTTAAGACGATCTTATGCGGTGTCTACAATGAGATTTTAAGTCGTAAGATTTAACATATCGACCAATCACAGTTGAGCATTCTAAAAGTAAGACCGCAATTTTGATTGTGATTAGTCGATATGTTAAATCTTACGACTTAAAATCTCATTGTCGACACCGCTTTAAATATAAGAACCGACTATGAATACTGGCCTTAGTCTTCATCAGCACAAAGTTAGTTAATTAAATCTTAGGCAACATATATAGTAATAATAACATGTGAAAAAAAAAGATTATAATAGAAAGATTGATAAAAGGTGAACGGGAAAACCGCAAATATTAAATTAGAATATAAATAAATTATCAAAAATTTAAGACAAAGTTTGATTGTCGAAATGTTGAGTAGAAAATTTATAAAAATTCAAGAATCGCCATATCTGATAACTTTTCATAAAATTGATGTTATGCGAATGCCGAACTTATTTTGACATTTATGTCTGGAATATAATTTTGAGATACTTGATACATACAAGAATTTAATACTTGCGGGTCCAAAATTATAACGGCGTCACGCAGATAGGAAATAATTGCTAATTATTAAAAGAGATAGAATATATATTCAGGATTCACTGGTGAAGTATATCGAGGTACTCTGAGCGACCTCGGCTGCTTCACGGCCTCGGTCGCTCTTCTATAAAATCGATCCTGTATGCAGGCGAAATCGGGGGATGCAACGGAGTGCATTATTGCGCTCGTTATTTACCGACGTGCAAGGAAAAGGATCGTGCACCGTGTAGCCTCCACCGTGTAGTCGCTACCGTTTCCGTTATGCTGGCGTGTCTGGGCGCCGTCGATGGTTTGTTTACGCGACGGGGAAAATTTGCGACGTTAGGAAGTTTTTACTGCCGCGCTCGCGCTCCACGGTACGATGATGATGCACTTACTTCGTAAGTGCAGTTAGTCGCCGGAGACTAATTGCTTGTCTGGTCTGTCGTGCGCTTTTTTACATTAAGCGAGCGTTCCCTCGAAAATCTATGCTCGTAATACGTGACCGGTTTCACGAGAAGATACCCGGTCTTCCTATCTCGGGTATCTTACCAGTTAAACTATGTAAAATTTTTCGAGCTGAAAACGCTAAATCTTACATCTGCATCCAGATGTAGTTTTAATTGCTGCTATTTTTAATGAACCTCGCTAATTAAATTTTACCAGCTAAATTGTTCTTCATTTTTAATATAACAATTAAAATGATTTGCAATTAATAGTGAGACATGTTTAACGTTGACCGTCCATTGATAATGCAATTTGCGTCCACTATAGATTATTCCGACTAGAGCTGCCCAAGCTAAGTCAAACCGGATCGTACAAAGTTAATCTAGGACAGTGTAGACACTGCGTAGAATAATCTTATTAAAGTTGCACCAAAGTCCAGTTAGATCATATTGTGAGACAAGTAGCCAACAGCGTACACGTCACAGCGGAGGAATCTGGTAATAGACCTTGAAGTTCTATTCTTTTAAGTAAATAAAGTCATCCATCATGGAACGTATCACGCAACACATCGACTTGTCTTTCGGTAGAAAAATGCATCGGATTGTGCGGAGGAAAGTTCGTGCTGTAAGAAAGTTTTTCCGCCAAGAAAACTAAGTTGCGGAAAGATAGAACGTTCAAATTATATAAAAAGGATGGCGGAAACTTGTGAAATATAAGCATATAATTGAGGTTTATATCTACACATGAAAACGTTGCCTTTGCACATTTCTTTAAGTTTTTATATTGAAACAAACTTTTCGGACAACCCAACATTTTTTATTAATAACGTTTTTAATAACGCTACGAAATAATTAATTAAAAAAGATACTAAGATCTCAAAGAAGATACCATTTGTTAATCGGACGAGATGAAAAGAAAACTTAAATCATGCGCAACCATTTTTTACTTATTAGAAAACTTATTAGAAAACATATTAAAATAATTTTTAATTTACATATTGGAGCAACTTTTTTCCAATAAAAGTAAATCATCCCCCATCTGTTTATATAATAACTTCGTAAAAACATTTGCTACATTTTCGAGATTGGTTGTGAAAAATATAAATTGCTAATCGCCTAATAGTACGATGCATCTATTGCACACGTATCTGACGATGCATTCAGTGTCACGTATGCAGTTTACACTACGCTACGGAATGCAGAATGCATTTGCGATGTTCGCAATATCCAAGTACACGCAGGATATAAATTGTATCCGATACTCTCATCGCCAATCGATTAATCTAACTATGGCTGTATGGCTGTACGTGCTACGCGTCGTATAATCGATCTTTATATCACAACACGTTACGTGTTAAACATACATGACAACCATCGTAAGCCAGATTTATTTATGTACCAAGATTTCAAGAGATAGCAGTATCCACGTTGAAAACATTAAAGGAATAAACCAAATTAAATTAAGCTTTGCGTATTTCATAATTTTTATTAAATATAATAATTATTTAAATCTATAGAACAAACGTGTTACTCTTTTTATATCAATGTATATTTTTATATCAATGTATATTTTTGCAATGATTTTGCAATTTTCAACGTCTAGATTCAAATCTCATTTATAGAATAAAAGTTAATTTTATTTTAAATAGGTATTTTATTTTAAGCTAATTCTCTATGCGATGCATGGTAAGAACATATTATTATCGTGACGTTAAAAATGGCATTTGTTTTTCCGTACCACATGATTATTAGTAATAACGAAGCTTCGATTTACTACAATTAACGCATTCGTTAGCGTTGCTTATTTTATTGCTATTTCTATATGGAACAAGAAAACATGTATATAATTAATTTCTATAAATTGTCGGCTGTACTCTCTGTCTCCTCTCCGGTTTGCGGTGATGTGACCTGAAAAATCTCACGGAATAATCGCGCGTGTAACAAGGACGCTTTTGCGCGGCGGCGAAAGCTACGAGCGCGCTGCTACATTTTCATAAATTTAGGAGTTTATTGCATAAACGAAACTTCGAGCATAGGACGGCTCGATGTGTTCACGCCATTGCGCATTACGCGTTCACGTGCAGATACCGTCCTGTCGCGTTAAGTAATTCCATTAAAACGTGCGCATTAATCGTCTAGTCTCATCTCGTCCGATCGCGTTCGTTAATATTGGATCAACATCGAGATATACGGGATCCTAGATAGTATTTTATTCCGTAAACTGTCTATTAAAGTCGCGTGTTTCAATAGTTTCTCTTCTAGTCTGACGTTAATTGACAATAATACGTTCCAACCCCGTTCGATAATATTAAATTACTATCACTGGTTATCCGCCAATCAATAGCGAACGGTTGAAAACTAATAGACCACCATTGTATTTTTAGCCTGTCGTGTTTCATTTCGAAACAATCGCGCGTTTTTATTCGCAAATCTTGCGACCGATTCATCGCCGCCGTTTTTCTTTAATTAAATTTTTGCAGACGTTATCTATTTTCGTAGCTCGTTTCATTTTCAGTTGGAAAAAGAGTTTTGCAAGTGACATTTCAATCATTAAATCATTGCTATTTTTCTACAGATTCATAAAATTCGAAATAATAATAATAATAAAGTTGATTATTTATAAGAATTTCTGAGAAAACTCTACGTTTTGAATAAACTTCGATTTTAATTAACAGTGATATAACAATGATTAACAATAAAGTAACAAAAAACAACAAAATAACAAAAATTTTAAGATCTTTGTGTTTTAGGATCTTTTATTTTAAAACAATGAAAGATACGTTTAATATATATCTTGTGTATGTCCACAAATATTTCAACGAAAATAACAGCATTTATATATCCTTCTTACGCTTCTGTTATTAATAACGGATGTGTTCTCAATCGTGAAATAAAATAGAAGGTTCGAAGCACCTATCTGAACCTACAAGCGGACGTTAGCAGTTTTCCGGTGCTGCCTGGACCGTTCGGGGATGTTGGAAAAAAATCCTCTTCTTTAACGGGGATTTACGGAATGCGATAAGACCTCGCTGGAGCGGGTGAAAAAGATGCTTGCGCGCGGAAGATAGGGAATTTCGAGAGGTGCCTCTTCTTTTTCGGCGGAGCGTAAATCCTTTGCCGGCGAAGTCCTTTGCCCACCTGGGGCGGCGGTGAGAGGACGCGCGCCCGTGCAGCGCGAATTAGATTGCGTCCTACGTACGTATAATGTAAATTGGATTTGCGATGATTCGGGAGAGTGCAGCCGCTCTCTCGCGCCGCGCTCCACGAAAAACCGTCACGTCTCGGGAATTTCTCAGACCGGTGGGCGATCGTTCTCGTGAATATTTATGAAGTGGGAAATCTCCCGAGCACGCGAGACTACTTGTCTCTATTTCCTCCTTCTCCTTCTCCTCCTCTCTCTTTCTTCTTCACGCAAATTGCGTGCGAAGTTTTCGATTTTCGCGACGCATTTATAGCACTCAAACTTTGCGAGTGTCGGGACGAGAGTACATGGGCGCCCATGAGGGGGGCCAAAGAGGGATATATACCTTCCTGGATTTTAATTTTGAATGATTTTATGATTGACAACCATATAATTTTTTGTTTGAAACTTACAATTAAAAATAAGAATCATGTGCAGACGTGCTTCTTGATATAACTTATTTATTTTACTTTATTACATTTTACCATGACAATATACTTTTGTTCTAAATTTAACCGACACACGAATCATGTAAGTGCTCTATTTTATAAATTTTGACTTCTATTCACCTTAATTTATGTTATACATCGGTAATGTTAAAATTTCAGTTCATACAATTTGATCCATTGCTGGTACAATTGTCCGAATTTTAAGAAATGTTCTTGTGAGATAGATACAATGTTATGCACTTGATAAGGACTGGAATCGCGGTTGAAACGTTGTGCTAATCAACTAAATAAATATTGCCAGTTTGGTCGAAGTAAAGGAGTCTTCTGTTTATTATTTACTGGCGAAGAAAAGTTCAATTTTTACAAAAATAAGAATCTGCATAAATATATTTTTAAATATTATCTATTTGAAAATACGTTCGTTTGGCATCCCTAAGTATATTTATACTCTGTCTCCCTTAAAAAAAGTTGTAAGGGGGGGGCAAGGAGGGGTATATGCCTCCCTGGATTTTAATTTTTTAAATTTAGAATGATTTTATGATTGACAACCATATACTTTTTTGTTTGAAATTTACAATTAAAAATAAAAATCTGTATAAATATATTTTTTTAAATATTTGAAAATACGTTCGTTTGGCATCTCGAAGTATATTTACACTCTGCCCTCCCCTCCCCTTGAAAAAAGTTGTAAGGGCGCCCATGCGAGAGTGCCGGAATTCCTTGCTGCGAAAAGTTCATCTCGCGCTAAGTTTACATGTTGCGCGCGTGTGTGTGTGTGTGTTTTATGTTTACAAGTACAGCGAGCGTACACACGGTTTTTGCGTCGGTACGCTCCGAGCGAGTCGTAGGAATGTAAACAATAGATGCTCGCGAGCCGCTCACGTATATTGTCACAGTTCATTGTACGCGTTACGTTACCCTCGGCGGAGAGAGACCTGATTTAGCGACACGGTGATTGCCAATTCGCAAATCCGCATGTCCGACGGCAATCGGAGGAAGATCCCGTCGGCGTTATTAAAGTCGAAGTTCTCTAACGAACGCCCATGTTCCGCGAAACCCTATCCTGCCTCCGGAAGAGCACGGTATCCTTCCCGCGGCGGTTCTTTTATCGTACACCTTTTGTGCGTCTCTCGACTCCCGCCAGGGATCGTATCGACATTCTCCGAGAAACGCCGGATTTAAAAGGCGCACAATAGACTCCCGCTCCGCATTGCGTTCGACGAGAGGCAATTAATATCCTTCCATTTATCGTATACGCGAGCATCGGGGCTCGAAATCAAATCGCATTACGCCGTATTAATACAATTATCGCGTAACAATATCGCAAAATCATTGGCACGGTGTTAGTCGCATTAAAGCGACGATAACGGGCGGTCTTCATATTCAATACGAAATTACGTTTGAACGCGCGACAAGTGTTGGCAAGTTTTGACTCGCGCGGCGCGCGAGACCTTCGTGGGATCAAACTTTAGGTAAATCTTTAGTATTAGGGAGCCACAATTTCCATAATTTTGAAATATGTTGTCAAGGTCATCATCTTGAGTAATGATGTGAAGGTTTTAGTTGGAGTTGTTCTTTATTAAAAAGTTATTAACAAAAAAGTTCGAGAAATATACCGATTTAGGTAAATATTTCCCTTTACACAGTCAACCCCAAATGACTTCTGACTGACTTTGATGTTGACCTTGACTTTAAAAAAGTTTAAGGTCATTGATCTTTTCCGTCGCTCGTTATTTGTTAATCGAACTATTCGCACACCTCTACCTCACATAAAAATTGTTTTGTTAATAACTTTTTAACAAATAACGAGCGACGGAAAAGATCAATGACCTTAAACTTTTTTGAAGTCAAGGTCAACATCAAGGTCAGTCAGAAGTCATTTGGGGTTGACTGTGTAAAGGGAAATATTTACCTAAATCGGTATATTTCTCGAACTTTTTTGTTAATAACTTTTTAATAAAGAACAACTCCAACTTTTCGAATCTAAAAGGTTCGAATTCGAATAATTCGAGAATTTCGAATCATCGATGGTTCGATTTCGAATCGATCGCCTATTTTGATTGCTTCATTTAATTTGTTATGTAAATCCGGGAAATTTTGATTCGAATTCGATTCGTATTCGAATCGAAGAGGTTCGATTCGATTCGATT
>NJRP01000008.1:1956879-2079453 GCA_003063835.1 Aphaenogaster floridana
TGCAAATACTTGATTCGCACACCTCTAATGTGAGGTTTGTATTCTGTCGAAATATTGCTCAAATCTTTCACCTTACTAAATTCATGAGTCTATCATAGCCGTTCCGTAGATAGTAATTGAATTCATTGCTTGGCGCAAGGGACGGTTTCGGACGCGGCAAGTCGCGCGTCGCGATAGCGACGTCACGGGTCACGTGACGGCGTGAAGTCGGCGGCGCATCGTTCGAAAGTCTCGAGTGCCTAACCTCACGCGGGACGCGATCTTCGTGTGACGCCGACGCAACGGACGACGCGGCGGACAACGGCTCGTCTTCCCGCTTGCCGTGTTCGTTCGATTTATAGCTACAAAAGCGATTGGCTCCAAAATGGCGGACGAGTCAGCTATCTTTTATACAGTAACTGTAGTTCGATCTCGCGCGAAAAAACGTAATATCGGGTGAATTGCGGGTAAGTAATTGTTGATTCGAGCGCGTGCGAACGCGGCAAATGGCGTTCTTTTCCGATCATCGATTTGCGGTTCGACCTTAAGGTCGATCCACCAAGAGCAACGGCGAGGCGGACAAGATGGCAACGACGATGGATCGGCTGGAGAGTAAATTCAGTTATTATATTTGCGTGATTAACTGTCCCGTTTGTTTGGCTGGCGATGATTGAACGTTGTCGCGCTATAGGAATTACGCTTTGGCGCGCTTTACATATCGCTGTCAACGCGTCGTCATGAATTAACCCCTGAATCGAAACGTCAGCCTCCAATACGACGTTGATTTATAATTCGAACATTCGACAAAATTAAGTGAATCGTAAATCGATGAAACAAATGTATGAATTGACGAGGTTGATAAAAGGAATCGATGAAATAACTTTTGCTTTTTTGATATCATGCTATTTTATTGTACTATTATTATATTTATTAATATATTTTCTAATATATTATTTTATTATTATATATTTCAGGGAATATAAAAGATTTTAACAAAGAAATGCTTACCTAATTAAATACTTTTTCGAGTTATCTCGATTTAAGGGTTAATTAGTAGAAATTTTTATATTTATAATTATTTCTTAATAATTAATTTATATATTTGATACGAATATGCGTATAATGTGTGTAATACGCAATCTTATTTATTTCTTGATCTCTTTCCCATGATAAATAAAGAGAAACACGAGCGCGTAGCTGAATGATTTTATGATTAAATTCACGATTAAACGCCGCGTTCGCTAAATTTATCGGAAGCAGTTTATCTCTATTTGACGTTTAACTTCCGTACACAGCATCTCGACGCAGACGTGACTTTATGCAGTTAATAGCGCCGCGCCGTCGAGAAAATATCGCTTATTTCCTGCCGCGCTTTTGTAAGAAGCCATTTTACTTTCCACCGTCGTGCATCTCGTCATCGTCGCATCCTCCTGCGGATGACGTTAAAAACCTACTTAAGGGAAAAACGGAGCGTGGCAGGATTACACGGGCTCTCCTGTAGCAGGGGCTGCTTCTTTCGTCTTCCAAGTCCATTACGCGTCGAGATAAGTCGGCGAAGTGGCTCGTTTAAAGAATCGCGAATTCGTGAGTTGACCGCGTATCGGGCGCTTCCGTTAATATCCAAGATTGATAACGTTTCCACGAACGACAGCTTCCGTTTTACGCGAAACAAGCGGGATAGCCGCAAGATAAACGAGCGCCGCGGAATTTTCTTGCACTTTGGAAATAATTAATAACGGGAAAAATCTTAGCAGATCTGAATTGGCGTCGCACAGTGCAGTTCGAAAGCGTGTGTTCATCTAGAGCAAAATCCTTAAATTATGTCTAATTTAGCTTGCATGCATATGGCATACCTAGGACATAAATAAGATTGCGTTTTTACGAGAGAACTAAAACGTATGAAGACCCCGGGGGAAAAACAAGGAATGTCAGTTTTATACTTTTTGAGTAAAATGAATTTTAAAGTTATTCCCCCTTGTTATACTCGAACGTTCTACCTTCATTTTTTCATGATTAATACAGTTTTTAATCTTACACTGTTAAAAAAGATATGAAGTTTACAACACATTTACGATACTACGGTAAATGAAATTTACAAACTGTGTATCTGAAATAAAAATTCTTGCACTTGTACAGCTAAATTCATATCACGAACATGAATTTTAATCACTAATATGAAATTAATTAATACACACAACATTGAATATTAAAAACCCGTTTAAGATTTTTTTGAATACGCAAGGTAATAATACATATTTTCGATTGAAAATGAGAACATTTATATATGAGCAAACAGATGAGCATAGTAATATTACTGCTCGATTATTTTCGAAATACCACTCCTTTAATTTTCAACTTCGTATTTGAAATTTCATATACGGTATCTGCATAAAAATTTCCTATTTTTATATTATTTTTAATACAAATTTTTTCAACAGTGTACTTTTTAAGTATTTAAAAGATGTACATTAGTTTTATTGTAGTATCTTTTAAACGGCTACAAAATGACGACCATATCTTATTTTTAATAAAACTGACATTCCTTGTTTTTCCCCCCGGATCTTCATATATTATGTGACTGTAACGTATAGTTGTAACATATTCGAAAGAAATATTACAATTATAGTTGGGATTATTTGACCCAGTGTATATATCATGAAATATGCACGCTCTCTTTTTATACACGCAATATTGTGGAGTATTATTTTAAAGATTTTAACGAGTTATGTTAAGAGACAGCTTGTCTCGATTTTACCGTTTTTTTGCGAGCGAGAGGGAAAAAGACAGGGAAATCTAATTTACAAATTAACGCGAGCGCACCTCTTATGAGACAGAGACGTCTCTAGCTAATTGGACAAATAAAACTTGCAAACGGGAAACCACATTACGTTAAATATGTAACGCGAAGGTGCACCATCAGCTCGTGCAACTAGTAATTAAATATTTATGAAAACTGTTTGTCTAACGATAACTTTGTTGTCGTGCCAGAAGTGAGCTAATTCTATTATCACTTTTGTTCTTTATATATGTGCACATATAATACTATTAATATAACGTTCATTCTTAAAATACTCGGAATATACGAAAATAGATGTTTATCGAATATATTTGAAATGAAGTTATTGCAATTAAATGCATATGATCATTCATAGATTATATTAATGTGAAATGGATGTTTACTAAGCGGCGGCTTAATATTTGCGTATTCCAATTGTTGCGTAATTATTGCGCCTGTTCCCTCAAACCCGGCAGTAAATTGTAATATCGGATGATAGCAGTTTTATGATAGCTAAAAACAACCGTAAAGATATTACAACTCTCTGTAACATGATGGGTTAAACACGCGGGATCGCAGGTCACCGACGTTACTGCGGCCGCAAATATATTTCCGCGATGCTTTCCGGTACGACTTAATCCGATACGGAGTACGCACGACACACCGAAGAATAATGCAGTTAATTAAATAACCCGCGGTGGGTTTGTTAAATCCGAAGAACTGAAACTTGCACGCGGTAGCACATCCCGGGGTGCATTGGAAACAAGGAGAAATGCGAGCTCTCCCCGCGATCGCGTTACGCTCGTTGAATCCGTCGTCGATTTTTGCCGATCGGAGAGTTCCGTCTTTTCCCTCTATTTTTTTCCCCCGTTTCTCTTTTCCATCCCCTCGCGTCAGATAAACGAATGCACGACGAGAAATTATCGGCGGTAGCGGAGCTAATAGTCGCGACCCGGTCGGTTTATCTCGGGGAAAGGAGGGACGCGCTGGCTGCTCTTTGCTGGGCGACCCGGAAAATCCGCACACGTGTGCCGTTTAATCGAACACCGTGTAGAGACTTGCGCGCAAGGAAAGAAGAGAAGAGAAGAGAAGAAGAGAGAAGGAGAGAGAATGTAAAAGAAAAGCATTGCAAAAAATTACCAGAGAAATCGCGCGCTATTATGTCAGAAAAAAAGCCGATATCGACCGTGCTGGAAGAGGCTGGCTTCATTTATTGCAGAATGCACTTCAGAAAGTACCGGTGTGCATACGGAGCGGTATCAAATGCGAATTGTGCAGAGTACGCGCGAACTGCGGCAGCTCTCTCTCTGTCTCTTTCCCCCCTCTCTTTCTCGCTCTCTCTGTCTCTGCCGTCAAATGCACTTTGCCGTGCATAGAGCACGTAGAGCGTGGCTCGGGACGCAGCAACTTAATGGTCCTCGTCCAATTACCGTTATTAATTGTCATTGTGATATACACCGCGGTACATACCTAGCGGTTGCTATTAACGTCTGACTGCGCTTACAGGAATCTTTCAGCCAATGCGTGCTTGGTTCACATATTACCAAGCGTGCTTGTCGATTAGAAAATTGCGTTTCGATGCGTTTTGCGCAGATTACGAAAGCGTTCGTTCGCCTCTCTAAAAGCGAGCGCGAATACGGGAATGCGCGTGCACGACGACGAGATAAGAATAGAATATTGAAGTTCATTGAACGTGAGCAATTGATTGCAAACCTCTGTCACCATTGAAAGCTTTTGAATTTAGTACTTGTCATACGATTTTAATTATCTCAGTAGTAAAATCGCAAATTAACTTTTTACAGGGAAAAAGATGACGAATTAATTAAAATGAAAACAGGTTATAAGGTTTTGATGCTGAGCTCAGTAAAGCTTTTTAATTATGGGTATTAATAATCTTGATTACGACCCGACGTAAATATCCGTTAAAGAAAAGTTGAATACATGTTTCTTCGTAAAGAATGAATATTTTCTATTTACACATACCTTTGATACAAATATCTTTTATATATATGCAATCTAAATAACTAAAAATTAAACAAGTATTGGATAAGGCTCTAAATTATATAAAATAAAAATAAGGAGAAAACAAGCCGTTATAAGAGCCAACGCAGTAATTGTTGCGCAAATAATATATTATTTAACAAATTATACCGACGTTTCGATCCGGATTTGGATCCTCTTCAGTGTATAAATCAAAGTAATCTAAATAACTAAAATGCACACAAATGTACAAAATAATATTTAATAATATATGCAGATATTACGCAGTATGCATGTAATGCATACTGTTTTTTATATGTATAAACCGAAATGGTAGACTGTAATAATATTTTTTTTTTCATGAAAACTGAATTACTAAAATGACGAAGAAATTAAATACGAGAATGCATTATGTTAACACTGTCGAGGAAATTTTACAACGACTGAAGATATTTATTTGCGAAATTTTGTTTAGCAAACTAGTAGGCTAATTGAGCATAACTATGAACTTATATTCAATATTTTCATATGAAAAAATATTTGTGTATCTTATTTAGTAAAGATTCCTCTCTTTTTTTTAAAGTATTGTCGCCGAATTTTGCGAATAATTTTATGAATTAGGAATTTTATTGCAATCTTTAATAAATTATTAATTTAATATAACTTTATAGTATTATAATTAATTTAAATAATTTTATTATTAGCCAGCTAACGTAAAATAAATATGAGACATTAGTTAATTTAATTATTTCAAGTTTTACTTTAATTTGATGTGTTGTTAGAACTTTGACATCTTTTTATTTTAACATAGTTTCTTTAAAATACCTAGTCAAAAGTTCTTGAACTTTCATTATTAAAGTAACAACGGGAATAAGCAGTAGCTAAGGTATGCGTCATGTTCTGAAACCGTCAACAAGTTAGCGTTGAAATTCAATAACACTCGTATGACAAGTTTGTAGTTACTGATATTAATAATGGAAGAGGAGTTTAATTGGAAGCTAACGCAATTCGAGCGTTGCTATACATGTGAACAACGTCGACGTGTTTTTGAATATGCAAATTTCGCTATCACATTAAGAATTACATATAATCCATTGCACAAGAAATAATTTGATGCCATAGACAGTCCACGATTATTTTATGTTGACGAATGCTTCGTGTTCATTCATTTCTCATTATTTCTGAAATAACATTTATGTCCCACATAATGGATCGAATTTACTTCTCGCTGACATTTATCATTTTACCGGAACCGCTTGACATGCAACTCGAGTTTCGCATATCATTCGTGCTTCACAAATCCGTTGTTTTTATGCAGAGATAGTGAAAGAGAGAGAGAGAGAGAGAGAGAGAGAGAGATTAATTAAATTCTTAAAAATAATTGCTGTAATTTCAATGAATGAAAATAATTGACGAATCAAACAATGAAATAACAGCAATAAATAGCATTCTCTCGTTTTTACGATTTATTTTTGCAAAAATGAGAAATATTTTTAAAAGCATTGAAAAGCACTTTCGACAACGTTATTATTCTATCTGAAATTGAACGATAAATCAGCAGAAAAAGAATTTTGTCTCCGCGAACTAAGAGAAATTTATTTTTACCGATGTAAGAATTGAATCGCGGAAATGTTAGCGAGATCTCCGTTCGCGTTTTTACCTTTATTAAAGTTGATATTACATATAAATCATGCATTAAATGTAAAGTTTTATGATTACCGACTTGATCTGGGATATTCACAGATCGATATTGCAATAAAGTCTGGAATCTCATTTTAGTAAAGTTCATAAAATTGATTAAACTCAGAGCTTTCAGAAGGATTGAAGCGTCATTTCTGATATATTATAAGCGTAGCAAAATAATGAATTTCTGGGAAAATAAAGGAAGGCGTTTTTCACTGATAATCAAAGTTTCTTTTAGAAAAACGTTCTTAACAATCTCGTTTTATATTATACAAAATGTCGAAATAATGCTATGTTATTAATCCAATAACGTTAGATATACTTCAATTTCTCATTAAGAAATTCAAAACTCAAATTTTTCATTAAAAAATTTCAAAAAGATTTACATAAATACTGTTATATAGGTTTTGTTAAAAGTACAATTTACATTTTAATAAAAATACGTGTACCAAGTAGAATAAATATCGAGCAATTATTCTTGCGTATAAAATATCATTAAAAAACTAATAATTTTGTCTCCTGTAATGCTTTGTAATAATTGATTCTTTGTGCATCTTCGCGACTTATATCTTTTCATTTTAAAAAGTATTACTTCAAACGTCGATTAAATGCGAATTCACGTATCGAAATATCGATTATGGCGATTGAAGGGAAACTTAATCGTTTTCTGATTCTGATTGCAGAAAATAAACTGCGCCTGGACATCTACAATTCACTAGCGTGTAACATGCGCAAACTGCGGAACGAGACCTCACGTGGACGCTGTGCAAACTGTAAGTCGATAGTCGATCCTCTATTGTAACCGCATGCACGGCGTATCGCGAGCGAGACAAAGAGGTGTCAGAATACTACGGCTGCGCCGTTTTGCACATTCATCCTAGATTACAGGGATCGTTGGCCGAGTTCTATGCTCGCGCCTATAGGACGTATTGTCGTGGAAACTTTTGCGAAACGTTCCTTTTTTTAAAAGTTCTATTTGATTCTGCTATCAATTCGGTCAAATCAATTCCGCCCATTTCCGCCGAGTGTACAATATGATTAACGCCGATTGAAAAATGCAATCGAGTCGAAGCGCCTTGTACTCAGTAATTAAATAGTAAATTTAACGCGGTATTACGTGCAAGAAATTGACACGTTAAAGTATGACATAATGCACAGAACATCTCTCTCCGTTTTTTGCACTTACATAAAGGCTAGCGCGGACAAAATGGCGATTCTATCTATTAACTTCAACGAAATTAGGTACTTAACTGAAATGAGAATTAGATTCCTCGTTATATTTCCGATGAGAAACTTCACAATTTTACTTCGATGAAATCTAGAAATTTTACAGATAGAAACGATTCATACCATTTTAAAGACAGAAACGGTTCATACAATTTTACAATGTCATATTCCTGCTATTATAAATTTTCATTTATGCTAAAATTCAAGTTTTTCATGTATATATTCTTTCTTAAATAGCAGTTTCGTATTACAAAGTATATTGTATTTGGATTTAAAATTATATAGTACAATTTTCAACATTTGGTAAAGCTTCATAACTTTAAAATTTAGATATTTTTTCAAGGAGATTTAAGCAAAATTTTATAAAAGATTTGTTTTCTCAGTACGTAATGTATATGAAAAAGGATGTTTACCGCGAAAGAATTTCGCAATTTTTCTGAACCGTTTTGTACGCAACAATTTTGATAGATAAATTATCTCAGCTCAAGGCTTCCGCGTTAATCTCCGTTGTAAGAGCGAACGGCATGAAACGTAATTAGTCGCGGGCGTGCGCTATGTTTCCCTGGGAATTTCAGCACAAAATGTAGGAATTGATGAGTACGGTAAAGTCTGCACTCATATACACTTTATTTTATGTTGCGGTTGCACTCGGTTTTATACAGAAGCTCGCATGGACGTTATCATGTCCAATAAAAGTTAGGGTCTGCATGTTTGCTAGGAACTTGTCTCTGTGCTCCAATATTATTCCATGGACCATTGGCGAAGTGCTATGCATATGCCTGACTGCAGTCAGAGACTGCAAGATTGGGATCTTTATTTAAAGGACGTAACATTTTCGAAACACATATTTTGTACATACGCGAGTGAATATATCGGATTATATAAAATTATAATAATTGATATACGTTGATATATAAAAAATGAGTTATAGCTTACACAGAAAATTCTAATTTTTATATTTAGAGAACGTATTGAATTTCAAAAATTACCAAATCTAAAGAATTAGGCTCTGCGCACAATGGAGGAATATTAGATATTAGGAATAGGAATTAAAATTTTAGAATCAGTTTCCTCAATGAATATTGAACGTAACGCACAATGGATATTAATAAGATATAAGACATAAATGTGTTATACGAAACACAACATAACTTACTATTTACCTATAGTGTTCATTGAGGAAACTGATTCTAAAATTCCAATTCCTATTCCTAATATCTAATATTATTATTGTGCGCAGGGCCTTATAATATCCACCTAATATTTAATTTCTTATCGTTTAAAAAACGGGATATGCACGTACATATTTAAAAACTAAAAATTGAAGAAAGTAACTGAAAAGAACGAAAAAATAGAAATGAAAATTTGTAACGTTACGATAAAAATTTTTCTATTAATTGGATTTTTCGCATGACAGAAATGTGTACAAAATGCAATTTATCGATTACATGAAAAATGAATTAAAAATTACATTTATTTTAGTAACTTATTGGCTTATATAAATATACGTTTTATTATATTATTTACTGCTATTGTATATTTGATTTTTGCCTATTTGTATTTTTATTTTATCGTTAAAGATTAGTTGCATGTGTGCATATATGGAAATTAAACGCGTTATATCTTTTAATGTGATTACTGATAGTATAAAAAGATTTATAAAATTAAAAGAATAATAATAACAAATTGTATAACGAAAATGAAAACGAAATATGAAAATTCGAAAAATTAAAGGAAACGCTATTTCTTCACAATTCTACTGACAATTAATCGATGATGCTTATTAAAATTTCTGTAACGAAATTAATGGCTGTATTCTTAGCCATCGCGTAATGAAGCGAGAACTTTACGTTATAAAGACCAAGCCTGACAGCATGCTTTCAAAAAATAAACAATAGACGCCATTCGCAGAGCAGTGTAGATGTCGGTGCATTTGATAAAAGTGACTATTCTTTTATCAAAGGTATGACATGTTTGTCGAGCAAACAATTATTTTCACGGTGATTATCGGTTTATGATGCTTTGGCCGCCTCATAATTACGCCATGATATTAATTTGCTTTTCTGAAAGGTTAATTACGTTGAGAATTTTTTAGCTTCATCGCTGTCCGTCATGAACGATTGGATCGAAAATGTAATTTTCAATAATGTTGAAACATGATGCGCCAGCGGCTGTATCGAAAGAGAATACCGCGCGTAATTGTAATTTACCGCAATCACAATATTTCATAGGAAATAATAAAATTATAGAAGATGGTAAAATATGCGTAAATCCTGAACAAATCCGTTTCCGACTGTAATTACTTTTTAATCAAATCGAACAATATGCATCAAAGCATTTTATGTTGATTTTTTATTTAACCATTACTTCATCATATTTACCGTATATCAATAAAAAGCAGTGAGTACATAGCAAACGACAAATTTAATGCCGGAAATAATTTCGTTTGTATTTAGTAAAAAATGTAAACGAAAGAATTCTGCCATAAATGGAAAATGAACGTAATATTTTACAGTATGCTTTCACCGCTGCAATAAAAATTGCTTAAAACTGAGCATAATAGGCATCGCATTTTAATATCGCATGACCATATTCGTGACTATATTTATAAATAGAAAAATGTCTTTTAATAAAGCTTTTAGAAAAGATTCTTGGTAGTCATTGGAACATTACATTACGAATTCCTTGAGAAGATGCAAAATTCTTCATAAATATTGACATTTCTGCAGAAATAGGGAAAATATTCGTATGAAACTATCTGGTTTAAAAATTGTGATATCGTGATTTAAGGAACTCATATATATTGGAGTTAAAATCTTTCAACCGTGTAATGTCAATTCTTTTCGATACTAAGCCGATCAATATGAGTTAGCTTTTATATAATCCAATATCAATATCAGTATACGTCGAAATACCTCGACGTGAAATCAATTTTGCTTCACAATAACTCAAAGTGAACATTAAAGGAAGCATTCTTATTGCTATATAAAAGAGCGCTTTAATTAATTTTGTTTAATAGTTTATTATATTCAGAGAGGAAATTATATAGGTTTATGTGGATTCTCGAAAGTATCGCTATCAAAATTATTTTAAGAAAGGAACGACCAAATCTGAAATCTTAACCCTTTGCGGACGGGGAGCATGTTTAGATGCTCTCCGCTTATATTTCAGAAACTATTAGCCCGATTTTTAAACTTGAAATACAGAAGCTTTTGATGGCCCTCTTTAATTTTGACGTAAAAAATTTGAAATTCACAAACAACTTCTGTATTTCAAATTTCATAAAAATCAGGCTAATAGTTTCTGAAATATAAGCGGAGAGCATGTAAACATGCTCCCCGTCTGCAAAGGGTTAAAACATTAGAGTGTAACTATTTTTTGGTGTCGTAATTATTCGTATAAATTTTAAAATTTATTCCGCTAATGGCAACTTTACGATAGTGCAAGCTGGAAAAAGAATAATCACTATCTTTTTTCTAATTTCCTTTTCTTCTAAATAATTTTTACTTTTTTCTAGTAACGCTATTAATGTGCAAAAGATGAAGATTTACTATAAAATTTTGGCTACATTTCGCAAGAGTTGAGTTTTATTCCTATTGTTCTATTAAACATTTTTGATTTTCTAATCAGTATTTTCTAATCTCTTTTGCTGAAACTAATTAATATAATATAAATGCTTCAAATAGTTCCTATATTCATGTATGCCATGACTAATCGATATTCACGAATTCTGTAAATTCTCTGAAACCATTGTATCGTGGCATAGCCTAAACTGCAATGCTGGATTGCAGCGTTCGTTCTCAATGTTGCTCGAACGCGCGCTGTAAAAGTACAAGTACCGAAATGAAAGTTTCACATATTCCCGTGGATTGTTCAGCCCACGTTATTTCGATACGGTCCGTCATTGGCGATTTATTGGCACGTGAAATCATCCTTCGAAACTCCGCGGGCGAAATTCCACGCTTGCGTGATTCCACAGTTCTCCACACCAATACGCACACGCGCGTATACAACGAATGGGAAACGCGTTAAGCGATATCACATTGCATGCAACATTCGCGACGAACGAAAGTGCAGCAATCGAAATTCAGAGACGGTCGCCATCACGCGGATCTCGTTCTCTTTTTCTCTCCCACCAATAGTGCATTGAAAGTTAAACTCGCGTCCATCGATCCGGAACTTCCGCGGCGAATGGACCTCGCTCTTAAAATTTTATTCTAGCGCGAGCTGCGGCATAGTAACAGAGATGATATAAAGAAAATCAAGCACGGAAAAAAGATTTGTGTTATTCAAAAGGGATATTGCGAAAGTATCGGACACAATTGATATAGCTCTCCAGCGGCACTTCAAAAACTTCAATGTAGTCGTACGTTAAAGAACCTGAAATGTTGTTAGAGCCATACACTGAGAAAAAAAGTACTTAAAAATTTATATCTATGAAATAAGATTTATTTAAATACGGCGAAATGAAATTTTATTTCTAGCAAATGAATCATCTAATGAGAAAAGCTAGATATCTTTCACAGAAATGTATATTCCGTCATCATAGTTAAATTTAGCTATAAATAAAATTTCATTTCGCCGTATTTAAATAAATCTTATTTCATAGAAATAAATTTTTAAATACTTTTTTCTTAGTGTATCAGATTAAAATATTAAAAGTCAAAATTTCTTTCTCGCGCAATATGACGAAATAAATTAATTTTTCAATATTGTGCCTTTCGATATATAAGCAAAAAATTTTTAAATGTTTGATACTCGGACAAATGGAAACTTAATAGAAACGGGATTCCTCTTTTTTTCTCTCAATTATAAAAAAATGTTTATATAAACTTTTCTGTCACTTTTCTGCCGAAATAAACACGACCTGCTGTGGATAAATGCTTCTTTAAATTTCCGTCATTTCCAACCAGTTCGAGAACTTTACCCATGATACGATTTATCTCGACAACTGTCTAAATAATTCAAACTACTGGAAACTATACTGTCATATCGTGTACAATTGCCTTAACACGGTATGATCTGTCCGACAATAACCACCGCGGTTCCACTGTAACACGACCACAGCTGAAGCGATAGCAGATCGTATCGCGCGTTAGGAAAGTCGAAAGGGACACAAGTGGCTCCAGCAATCAGAATTCAGAGACCGTTTCCTTTGGCGACTAGCCCAGCCCGGCCCGACCCGGCCCTTAAAGTCGCCCTTCTGCCTCCCGGGCTCTCTGTCGCCACATTGCGCGCAGATAAACAGGAGATCGTACGCTCTCGCTTTGAAACTTTCCCGGGTAAGTTTGCCAGCTGCCGGGGTCGGCGAACCAGAGGCGAGCCAGTCGCCTCTGTGTGGTGGTCTCCGTGTCCACAGAGATTGCGTCGGACAGAATCGATATCCTGGCGGAAGCGCGCTGCGAGACTGCTGAAACGCTCCTAATTGAACAGCTTATTTCGAAAAAAGATCTGGATCAGCGTACATTTTAATTCCGCGAGTGTTACGCGACTGAAGTAACCTTTTCTAGATTCATATTTTTTTTTCGTGAAAGGATTACTATGTCTTTTGAACTTTTAGGAATACGTCAGAATTTTATATGGAGCACTCGATATAAATATATCATTAAAATATTCACTTCTCTTTTAATTTTTATTTACCAAAAAATATATATAAGTCTTAAAATTTCTCTCAAAAGGTAAACTTATTGATCGTCTTTATTTCAATTAAATTGCAAAGTTTTATGTTATTTAATATAATATTCTTCATGATTTGAGTTACAGCGACTCGATTTATATGTATAACTTAGAAAAGAATATGGCAACATGAACTCAATTCGCAGGAAATCGTGGGCAAATCAAAAGTTCTTTAAGTATGTTTGGGGAACCGTTGCAATAACAAAAGTTTCTATCAACATAGGGGATGAGGAATATCTCCTCGTCCTAATCAGAATGTAAATTTCTTATATGTAGCAAGGATATCTTATAATTAGGAGGAAGGCGATCTCTCTGATCAAACAATTCGGAGCAACATGCTCAACACAGTCAACAATATCATCATGAAATACAGAACTGTTACAGATAATACGGGAAGGAAACATTTTCGATCCACCACCGATCCACTGAAACTTTGGTTGTTGTTCTTGGTCCCTCAAAGTTTGTAATGGGTATTTTGATTTATCCTATATAGGACAACCCAAAATCCATGTAACAATATGCTTCCTGTTTGCACAAATTGCATTTTAGAAATACGTCACCTTTAACTAAAATAACTAAAATAATTAAATCACAGAAAAGATTTTTGTTTCAACTCAACTCTGGCCAGTTCTTAATTTAAATTAATATATCGCGAATTGCAACGTTTTTTCGACCATGGATTTTGGTCTTTTCTAAAGAGAGTAGAATTAATTATAATGTAAAGAATTTGTTGCGAAAAATTTTATCTCAGCCAGGATTCGAACCTCTGGACCTCCCTACAATCCTAAAATAATTAAAATAACAATATAAATAATAAAATAGATATTAGATATTTAACTGAAATAACTGAAATAGCAATAAATAATTTAGTAGATATTTCTGGAATAAAAGAGTTTAATAATAACTTGAGTTCTATAATACGTATAGTAAATTAAGAGAAAAGTTTTTCTTAAAGCAGTTTTTTCTAAATTTGAAGAGAATGACAATTTTATAGCATTATGCATATATTTGACTATATAAATTTTTACATTATTCTAGATATTCTACATTTTCCTTCGTGTCACTCTGAACAACTATAGTTGTTTCTGAATCAAGTCAGATTTGCCGTAAGTTTATTACAGGAGCAACTGGTTCTAGCTCGATTCTAACCAAATCCTGGCCAAAACTCAATTCGTTTCTCGCGTAAGTTTAACCGACGCCAAATCGAAGTTCCGGAGACCTAAACCTAATATCGATCAAGTCTTAACTCCACCTTAACTCGTTCGAAATTCCGTTGCGAATTAGCTCAGACTGCTGTCTCTAATTCATCTAAATTGGTTTTGCTTTGCAATGCAAATTAAATCTTTTTCTAGATTTTACATGATTTTAAATGACTCTAACAGAACTCTAATTTGAATTCTGTAATTTGCTGACATAACGTGAAATTTCTATTAATTTTACCATAATCTAGAATAATTTTGCTGCAAGATAATCTTCAAATCAGAAAATCAAAAGTTATTAAAATTGTTATTCCTAAGAACATAGCGAAATGAAAATTTTATTAGATGATACACAATATATAAAACAATAAAACCATTGTTTATATTATTTATGCAAGATGTCCAAGAACTGTTGTATTTTCTTAATACTTTAATGAGTTTAGTTTTGTCTTATGGAAAATTGTAAATGCTATTTTTCCTTATCACCTTTTAACTTTTGAATTTTCTTTATTTTCAATTTTCTTCGACTTTTCCGCTTTTACAATATCTTTCCGTTTTACACGTACATCTTAAAAACTAAATCTTAAAACTTTGTATATTACAAGAGCGTGAAAGACTTTACTATTTTAAGATTTAATGAAAGAATATAAAAAAATTAATAAAAAGTAAGAAAAAAATCTTTTCTAGAAACACCTTCGTAACTAAGCGTTAGTTCGAACAAAAAAATTGATATTGATATCGAGTGAAAAAAACAACCTCTCTTATAAAGGGTTTACCCCAAATGGCAGGAAGTGATTTATTGTTTCGTATGGCATACCTTTCTTGTCGGCGTGTTTGATCTATATGACACACGAACCCAATTTTACGAGAATTGTTACCGCTATTTTTTCAACAATTCGAATGCACAGGGTGTGACCAATTATCCCTATCGACGAGCGTAAACGTCCCCTCTGTTACGAACGTGTACAATATGTGGTACTATAAGCTATATGTGTCAATCGAAGAGCTGTTCTGAATGTTCGCACTGATACGTGCTAAAATTATTCACATTCAATGTCCAGTACAATCGAAAAAAGTGCTTCTGGAAAAGTCATGAATAATACAAAGACTCATATGTGCAGACTTTTTGGTAATTTTTCCCCTAATTATAATGATGTTATTAAGGAGTCTAATAAATTAATAATAAATTATCAAGTAATAGTATTAAAATTCCATAGTTTTTTCCTCTCATTTTCTTTTGACTCTTATTTTGCACATTGATTATAAATTATTTGTGTACGTGAAGGATACCTCACAATATACATAATAGTATACGGCAAAAAAATATTTATATATTACTTGTTGTTAATTCTGAAATATTTAATATTTCATAATTTTTGACACGATAGAATTAATATTCTTCTTATTGACGTAGCGCAACATTATAATTAGTTTTTACGTTTTCATATTATAATTAGTTTTTACGTGCGCATAATCACGATGGAAGTATGCTCCAAACATTCATTTGCAGTTATCGATATTTAAGCGAAAGTTGGTAATTAAAATATATTCATGTTTAAAACGTATTCATATACAGCACAAAGTTTCCATTGTAATCGTGCACTTTTTTAATGAGAATTTAAATCGCTCGCGATGAGATTACCAGACAAAGACGAATATAACATTTTCGCGTATTTCTGCATCGCGGACTATGTCATAACGCGAGCGCGAGTAGATAGACATGACGAAGGCAATGCAAATTCTTTTACATTATTTTATTGTACATCGCCATGCAAACACAACTAGACAAACGATGTAATTTCACTACAAGCTCACACTAATGCGACTATTTTACAATGTCTGTACGTAAAATCCCATCTTTGAGATTGTTTTAAACTAAAGAATGTGCGAAGTTAATACGCTAAAACGGTCACGGCAGAAAATTTAATCGACAACTAAATCAAAACCTACAATATTTCTGTAAAAAATATTTGCATTAACATTTGAAAGTTTGTAGCATTTTATTTTCTCTATGAGTAATTTTTGGATTTCATTAAATCTACATTTTTAATATATTATATTTAATATATTATATTTTTAATATATTATATATATATATATAATAATATATATCTACTATAAATATATATATATATATATATATATGTTTCAGTCTGATTGTATTTCCCGTAGGTATAAGAACTGCAAGTTCCGTCTGAATTAGCATAGAATTCGCGTGAGAAATAATCAATAGATTTTACATAATCGGGCTCTAATTAACAAAGTTCAATTATCAAAGTTGTCTGCATTTTAAATTGTCACTGAAATCTAATTATTCCGTCAGTAAATTATTACAACTTTTCGCGTAACGTTTCTCAAATTTTCTATGTAACTTCGTGTATTTGTTAGCCCTGTTGTGCGACAGTTTCAATTCCCTTTGCTCTAGCAAAACAATTAACACAGATCGCGGTTGGTTCATTGATGAATAAATATGGCATGTCTGCATAAACTTTGGAACAGCTGTTTTAATTGTCGCTTTAGAAAATCCTGATAAATTCATTACTCCGAGTTATATCATAAGAGCCAAAAATTCTTTCTTCCATTTTAGAAATTTACGCATTTTAAAAGTTGTATAATTATTTTTCAATTATACATTCTTTAAGAAAAATTTCAAATAAAATGCTTCAGATCTTGTAAGCTCTTTGTGCGCAATATGTTTCCTCTATTCTCGCAAAGTGTTGAGCAGGATATAGGAAAAGTTCCCCCTCTATTACAAATCCTCTGTATTTTATACTTCATATCTTCATGCTGCTTATTTCTCCGTACTATACCGTCTATATTTTATGTCATATAGGATTACGTCATGTAATACGTGGATGCATACGCGTGTCATTTGTGCACGAGCGCAGGTTGAAACGCAAAGAAAATTGGATTTTGTTTTATATCTCTATGACGATTCTCCGTCGAGCTCAGATGTTTGATAGTTCTGGTGTAGCGCGGCTTTCATTCATAAACAATGAATGAATGTTATAAAATAACGCTAATAGTAGCTGTGCTCAGCTGTGCTGGCGTGTGTCAAGCGGAAACGAATGAATGGCAGTTTCGCAAGCTACAGCCTTAGTCTCTCTATTAATATCACAATTTTATGTAAATATCGATAGCTTTACGTAGAGAAATAGGAGAAGCTTGAGACATTGGAAAGCTGGAATTCGCTTTCAAAATTATAATAACTCCTTCAAGCATGTGGTGTTTGTAAGTTATTATGTAAGATTAATTCGAAAATATATACTAATCTCATTACTTTTTTCTAAGTAATGAGGACAATATAATAATGGGTAAATATCAATGATTTTATATACATGATGGATATAAAATAGTAAAAGTATTATGCAACGTTTTCAAAGCATTATAATATTCTTGAAATTTTATTAATACTTTTTATCATACTCTTTATCTTAATTAGATACATCATATCTATGAAATATATCATATTTAACGAGAGCATTTTTCACCGATGAAGTTTCCGGATAATTAAACAGGAGTGTAATTATCGCGAGCGTCTGAGCTCGAACTCACGTAACCCTATCCCTGCATCTGGCGCGATGGAAGATTCATTGCACATTCATAACGATCCCGATGTTTGCTAATTATTCATAGCTGAGAAATGGCCGTATTTGCGTCGCGTTTCAGAAAAAAAAAACATGTACATGGGGACAATCTATGTAAAAAAAGAGCCAGTCGTGCGACATCGTGGGTTTTTGCTTCAATATTCGCTATAGGCGCAATGTCTGCGCGGGCCTCGGAGGTCTATTCACATTTATCTCGGTCGGTTCTTTTATTTTCCATTCAGTCTAACCGCCCACTGCTGGCATTTCGCCTCAACTAACAAGAAAGTAAATAAATAAGTTATGCACTCGCGCGCACACTGAATGCAAATATACGCGGCCGTCGATTGTCATTCCGAGAAATCAGCCGCACCGCGACGTGCATAATCCGCTGGAAATTATGAGCGGCAGAATGTATCATTTGTTTTATTTCTCAACATTTTCTCCGTCCGACGATCCACCGTATTCTGCCTATTGTATTATCTTGCACGAGTGATACACTGCAAGTAATTGGTAATGCGTTTTTTCGAACAAAGATTTAATACAAAAAGAAGCTTCCTATCCGACAATAATAAAAACTGTAAGAAAATCTGCTTTAAATATTTAATTATATTGGATAACATTTATAATTTATGTATAAAGTACACATATTATCCATATCTATCTATCTATAGTCTATACCAATATATAAAGAAGAAAAGTATGTTCCATTGTTCGGGGTAATCTTAGAAACTACTGATCCGATTTGAAAAAATCTTTCACTGGTGGATAGCTTAGATCTTCCTGAGTAACATAGGCTATGTGCCATCGTGTGGCAACGTCTAGAAGCCGAGTAGTAAAGAAGAACGTGCGTGAACCACATACCAAGCGCGTGAAGCGTGCGAGGTTGTTGATACACCGGCGCTCAACGTTTGTTATTATAATGTACGACATCCCTGGCGAAAATTGTTAGTGAGAGATTGTGTTTATATTTGTTTATGAAGAGTTTTATCAATGGTTATACTATTTATGAAAAGTTTTATAAATGGTGACACTGTTTAGAAACGCGCGTTGCAAATAATGTTAACAATAACATTTTATAAATACTTACAAAACTATAATAGAAAGATTTGAGACTATGTTATTAAATGCCACTGAAACATTTCATAAGAAACATAGCCGTGAACATCTCATAAACAATCCTATGTTTAAATTTTCCCATCTTATAAACAATTTAATAAATGTTTTAAAGCTCAAATGAATCATCTACTCAACACTTAAGCAAACTTCTTATAAACTTTCAGTAAACATATTATTTTCGCCAGGGATACCATTGTATGGATTTAAAGTAGTTAAGTACCGTAGAGAGCGAAGCACGGATCAAGCTATTTAGTATTTGATAAGAGAATATCAAATTTAGCAAAATTTAATAAATTGAAACCACATTGTATTGTAAGCGAATAAAAATTGTAAAATTGTGCTGCTTACTTAAAACATTTTTCCATTTTCAATGGAGTTTTTGAAAGCGTTAAATAAACAGTGTCGCGGTCGCTAGCTCAAACACTTAGAACTCATCTCTCAGCTCGACCCGCTATTATTTTAACATAATGCCAATTTTTCTCGCAAAGCAACTTTATTTCAGCGATATAATAAAAGTTATATTATTAGCATTATTAATTATTATTCATAGAATATGACGATGACAATAGAATATTTCTTAAATTTGAAATGTTTAAAATAAAATTAGATGAAAAATAGAATTTCTGTTACTTTCTTGGAAGTTCTTTACGAAGCTTTTTACGTTCAATAGTATCTTCGACATCAGAATTGTCCAACCAAATAGAATAAAAATATGAAAGAACAAGAGCAGAATAAAATCGCGTATTTCCCTTTTTCTTCTAACCTTTAAAAAGTGCTCGCCAACGAGCGCAACTTAAGTATTCCGAAAATTGAATTTTCTGCATATTGAATCATATTTCTCCGCTCTGTACCGTGTCCACAGAAACCTGCAATTCCCACGTGAAAAATTCTTTTTTACGGAAACGACGAAGTTCTGAGTTATGGTCTACGTTATGTTTATGTGCGCATTTGCATCTGCAAAATAAATATATTATGAGCCAAGACGCTGTTAGAATTTGTAATGAATTTTTTGCTACAGCTTAACTTGCGTCAGATAAAAAGATTGAGAAATAGGATTATACAAATTACATTAAAAACGGAGATACGAAATTATTGATTAAGGCACCAAATTGTTCTGGATAATATAATAATTTATTAATTTGATTGATTTATTTAATCTATTAATTTATATTAAGTCATTAATTTAATATGAAATTTAATAATTTAGTAATTTGAAAGTTTATACATTTCCGGAAAATTTCCGATATGATATTTATATTACATATGCATATAATCATTTATATTACATATGAATACACGCATTACAAATATAAAATTATATTATATTAACATGTGTACATGGGCGTCCGCAGGGAGGGGGCAAGAGGGGGCATCTGCCCTCCCCCTGGAATCAGCAAAAAATTTAGCAATTGCTCTCCCTTTGAATAAAGGAAAGACAAAGTTGTGTGTAACCTTGCCGATCTTTGCTCTAATTCATAGAATTATAATTTCAAAAGGTGTATAAATTTCAAATTATATAAGTATTCTAATTTTGGAAGTAATATTTTGAATCATACCCCCTTCTGGAAAAAATCCTGCGGACGCCCTTGCATGTGTAGGTACGTATTATGTATGTATTATATATTTTCTAAACATATTGATTTTAATTAACAATTATTTCAAAAAATACATATCTAAAATAAGTTAATAATATTTAATTTTCTATTGCCACTATTTCGCTTGTCCATTTTATCGTTCTTGCACGTAAATGCATAAAAAAATTATTCAAGGAAGAAGTAGGACGTTGACACTGATTGCGAGCTATCGCGCCATATTCCTTTCCGCGACCTCTCGCGAAATGAGATTTGCAGAAAGCTTAATGGACCGACGAACGACAATTGGATCTTGCCTACCAGTCCTAGTACAGATACCCAGCCCCTTATCTTGAAACGTCACTGATTCCAACTTCCAAGTTTCGTGCGTCTCGCATAATACCCGTCCGCGAAATCGAGAGATCGCAAACGTCCGACGCGTCGCCAAACTCGCGAAAGCACTTTCCCAGAAAATTATACCTTGCATCGCGTTATCTTGCGGCAGTGCGTGTCAATATGCTGTCAAAGTAACAATTTGCATATTGACGTTTCGTTCATCGTAAGTAAGATTCTCGTAACCGCGACGCGCTGTTGCTTGCCGCATGTCTGTCCTTCGTATGCATCAGGTATTTTCAATTGAAACGCTTTTCCAACTGACAGACGAGATGCGAATTATATTGCGGAATGATGCGAATTTCTCGCATGTTGCGTAGGAAATTTAGTCTAGAGAGAATTTCACTCCAACTGATATTATCATCACTTGTTGAAATATACAAAAGAACATTACAATTTATCGATAGATATCTTTCACAAGTTAAATTGCTGTTATAGTTGAAATGTGAAACTTTTTTTTACAAATTAAACATAAGTCTTTGTAAGAAAATTTTCCATTGAAAAAAATGCAAGAAAATTATTTTAAAATGAAATGCTGAATTTGTGAAGTCAATAGCGGAACTATTATTTAACAATCAATGAATCGATAATTAGAAATGTTATAAATAGTTTTGTAATGGCTTTTACTATTTCATCACTGATAATAAAATTTATTTTCGCTTAACTTTTTCTTATAAGAAGAATTTAGTTTGACACTCGATTTCCAATATTTACCAATTAAAAATCTGTGACAAAAAATCGTCCCTTTATTGGATTTTGGATAGCCGGAAAACAAAAATCGCTAACTGTAAATTCATCACTCAAAATTAATTAGCGTAAAGCTCGTTAGCAGGAAAACAAATATCGGCAGGCAGTTTGCACAACCGTGAAAAGATATAGCGTCAGTCTCGAAACTCAAAGAGATACCCAGATGTTATTGATTGCACTCGTACACTGAGCGCATTCCGCGGCATTGCATGCTGAAGAGCAAGAAACTCGCGTTAACCCCGAAAAGAGATGAACGTTCGCGTTTACTCGTGCAGGAGTGCGGTTCCGTGGCCAAAACTGCGAACGCAATTTAACCTTCCCGTTTGAAGCGCATCCGAAGAAAAACACTGAAGCGGTATAGCTGAAGTTGCAACGTAATTCGGCTACCAGACGGTATGCATATATACCGGCTGCAGTCGACCCTTTAACCCCGGATCAAGAACATCGTCCGAGAAGACTGCAGACCGCGGATGCAACGAGCGTGAAACGCTGTTTTTCTGCCTCGCGAGTGAGCGCACACGTCGGCCGCCAAAGCCACCACTTAAAACGGGAAAAATGTTACTAGCGAGTCACGACAATAAAAATAATCATCGTGGAAGCGAACAAAGATCATAGAACCTCTCGACCCTCTGTGCGGCGCATTCGTTATCTTTCTCAAAAACAATCCGGTCGTGAACAACATCTTTGATATTTATCAATGTTGGAAAAACAAACTGCAGCTTCGATAGAGATATCACATTTTTACGCGTTTTATTACGACTGTTGCATAACATGAAAATCGAGAAAATTTCTTTTAGCATGTTATGGAAATCGAGAGTTTATTTTTGAAATCGATATCTTTTTTGTTAATAATTTACAGCGCTGAATATTGTACATAGATATCAGTAGCAGAGTTTTAAATGATATTTTTGTTGTAACAAAGTTTCTCTTCCAATTTAGCTCACATGAAGCTTTTAATTTTTAACGATAAGTGTTTATAAAGTTCATATATATTGTAAATCCATCAACAGGTTTATAATCTAATCTTTGCTTCACTTAACGGTATCTTGTACACAAAATATATTATTTAATAATCAAAAGAATTAAAAAACAAAGATCGTAAGCTCGAAATAAGCAAAAGCAATAAAAGTAAGAAATGGTCAAAGATACGAGTAATTAAAAGTTAAAAATCAGGGTTTTATTTTCATTTATTATACATAAATGAAAATAAAAATAATTAAAAATTCAAAAATTAACTGTAAAAAAGTTATTTGCGCTTTCTATAACAGTAGGCAAATATAATGTACAATAGCCAGAGAATGTAGAGTTAATTACATACTGTTCAGCACAAAAGAGGGAAATTCTAAGTGTCTCATTGTGCTCTCTCTTGTATATATATATATATATATATATATACATATATAACTGAAAAATCGTACACGTATGCTCGTATGAATTATTCGTACAAATTTCTAACTTTGTTGCCTATTGTCGTTAATTATCGTTATTGCGCGATTAATTGCAGCTGACTGGTTGAATGTACAATTCGCTTGTCTGCAGCAAAGAACGCCGACGAAATTTTACAATGGTTTGACTGCATTGTTAACAGCGCGCCGTATTGTTAACGAGCGTGTACCTACGATATAATATGCACGTTCACGCCCCGAAAACGCCGCGGGGTTCTCGACGCAGTTTAGCATAATTGTTATTTAACACTAGCCGCTATTACCGCTGAGCATCGTGCTACTGAAATGCAAACAAAGAAGTAACCTCGATCATTTGTAACCCTACGTCGCTGTTTGAAGTAAATCCGAATTTAACGTTACTCGTATTTACCTCAATCGTATTCCTAGTAGTGAGATAAACATTTGAGAGGGAGAATAGTACTACGTTAAATTTGTTATTTGCTAAATAAACCTGTATGAATAGCTTGAGTAAAATGAATCGCAATTCACAGTTGTAGCTCATAATATTAAAATTAAATATTTCAAAAAATCAAGATATATGTAAAGTCAAAATATTATTAGGTGTACAAATAAGTTTCCGCCGTTTTTTATCAAAAATTGGGCATTTATTGTGAAAGAACGGAACCTTATGTTTTATTCGAAGTAAATGCAAGTTTTTCTTGCGTTTGGCACGAATCTTGATCCAATAATGCTTCCAATTCCGCGTCTTCGTACACTTTCGGCCTTCCGCTAAGTTTTTTGTCTTCGTGTCAGATTCACATTTCTTAAATTTTTTAAACCACTCACGACAATTTTTCTCACTTAAGGCAGCCTCACCATATGATCGATGCGCCTCAGTTGCAGATTTCTTTAAATTGAAGAAGTAAATAAAAGTTCCCGCAAATGACGCTTATTCGGCTCAAAACTCGACACTTTCGCACACAAAAGAATGTATTATACTGATAAAAATTCACTAATATTTTAAGGTTATGCTGTTGACAGATGTCCAACCTTACGATAATGGTGTTTTACATCTGACAATTAACCATAACTTACTGGTGGCGCCAACTTTTGTCAAACGGCGGAAACTTATTTGTACACCTAATAGAAAAAAAGGTATTTTTTAAAAAGATTATTAAGTTAAAGCTTCTGAAATTTTTTTGGAATCTTTATGGTATAGAAAAATTAAAAAATTGAAAGTTCATTAAAAATCAGAAATATTAATATTTAAAGAAATCATATACTGCTTTAACTCTTACATATGTAAATTTTATAATTCCTGAGATTATATTCTCGAGCATTACAGGTAGAAAATATATTCCTCTATTTATTTCTTAAATTTCACATTTCTCGTATAACTTTTCATATGCACGACAAGATTAGACTAATATAATCCGTTAGCTTAAGGTCGAGCTACCTGCACCAAGTCTTGCTTAAAAATTCGCGGCTGTTCATTCCATTTTCTCTTTAACATCCAATAGTACAATGCATAACTTAATTTTGCATAATTATAATTTAACGTTCCTTCTTACATTATTTCGTTTACGCAGCGATATGCGTGCATTTTGCTATATATAAATCGATACTAATGCGACTCCTTCGTTTCTTATGTTAATCTTGAATTTAAATATACAATGTTAAGAAACAGCTTTAATTTTAACGGAAACATAAAATGGTAAACTGTGAACTTAACGGTTCTTCGTGCGTATTAACTTTTATTATGAAATTTGTAATTCTATAAAAGTCTATACAAAAAGAGTCAAGACTGCAGGAAAATATAGAAACTTCTTTTCTTTTCTTTTACACCTTCTGCTACGTCATCTGTAAAAATATTATTTGAGTACTTTCGAGTTTGCACGGATCGTTTCGTATTCGTACCGCTGCAAAAATGTATATTGCATGCAGCATGTGGTATCAACGAGAACGAGAGGTTTACATGCCACATTTACGATATCCGACGCATCTAAGCGACAACCGCGACAGCCGTGTCAACGCTTTCTTCTCGAAATAGATAGTCGAGAAGGAGGATCAAGCGAAAGAATAAAATTCTGCGACGATATATGACTGGATTTTCGGAGTTATAGAAAAATTTTGATCTAACGTATGGAAAAAGATTTCATATAATATATAGTATTATGTATATATATTTGATTTTGATATGTACACGGAAAAAAATAAGGTTGCCACAACCACAATAGTAGTAACATTTGGTACAGCCACGTCCTGTGGTTTTCACATTCACATTGTTTTGTGTAGTGCATCTATATATGTTTGTCTCAACATTTACTATGTTTGTCTCAACATTCACTATGTTTGCTGTACCAAATGCATATAGTTGCCTTCACATCAATGTGAATGTGACAGGACGTGGCTGTACCAAATGTTACTATTATTGTGGTTGTGGCAACCTTATCGTTTTTTCTGTGTAAATATATATCGTACAGTACTGCTCAAAAGTTTGAAGCACTCTATAGTTTCTAGATAAAAACAGGATCCTTTACAGATACAATTATTTTATTTAAAATATCAATTTTTATTTTTAAACGTATACTATTGAAATAAAATTTAAGATTTAATATAAACTTTCGTACACGGAAAAAACGATAAGGTTGCCACAACCGCAATAATAGTAACATTTGGTACAGCGGCACGTCCTCTGGTTGTCACATTCACATTGATGTGAAGGTAACTATGTATATGCATTTGGTAACTATGTATATGCATTTGGCACAGCAACATAGTGAATGTTGAGACAAACATATATAGATGCACTACACAAAACAATGTGAATGTGACAATCACAGGACGTGGCTGTACCCAATATTACTATTATTGTGGCAACCTTATCGTTTTTTCCGTGTACAATGTTAGTAAATAAAATTGATTAAACTTTCATTTCAAAATTTAGAGATGCTCCAAACTTTTGAGCGGTAGTGTACATATTTATTATAGTCAAATCGCAATATATTCATTAAATTAAGATTGCAATGATATTTCTATTCTTTCAAAATGTTTTTAATTCTGAAAAAATAATCTTTAAACCACGCGATAACGAATCTTTGAATAAAGCGAATAGCTCATTTACTCAAATTAATTAGAAATGTAAGAAAGGGAATATTCGATGTAATTTTATAACGCATTGAATATTTCGTCGATATACGACGTTCGGTATCTAGTTTTTGCAGTACATTGTGCTTACATCAAAGTCGTTTTGTCTACTATTTGTGCAGCGACTCGAGCGAGCAAGCAACTGTTCACGTGCAGTTGTATTACTTCTCGCAATGCCGCGATGCCGTCACGATGAGTATCAGGGGAAAACGCGATTATTCTCTGTGAACAATTAACGATTATCAGCTTGCACAATTGATCCACTCTTGCGATTAACGATTCGTGAGCGTATCGAGGCGATGGCTATTTATCCAAGCAGGTATTTGGCGCAATTTATTCATTCGAAGTAGAAGCGATAAGGGATGGGAAATATAAATTATTGTTTCATTGCGATATTTACGAGCGATTTCCAGTTCAATTTATGCATTCGAAATGAATTGCGCGTACAATAATAAATTTTCGTTGTGTGTTTTCGGATAGTTCATCGTGTTTTATTCAGTCATTACTCGATTTTATTAATCACATAGTATCAGGATATTATTTTCAAATTTTTCGGTCATCAACGGTATTCGCGAGTAATCGTTAATTGTTCGAGGAATGATTGAGTATGGAATGGATTCCAATTCGATTGTGACGCAAGTACCATTATAATTAATCTCGTATTTTAATATTTGTCAACCGTAAAGTATAACTACGACGTTTGTATTAAATCAGTGACTTATTAAAATTCTTCATCATACGAGATTTGTTTTTTATATTAAATTTGCAAGAGTCGTGGAACGGATCATTTCATGTAATTATACTTTGTGTTGTTTTTTTATTGTAATATTTAATTTAATTAAGTGTGCGTTTGATTATCATCGGAAGTGCTGTGCAAAATACTGAGCGATCTCATAATATTTTGATAATTAGTGCGCGCACGATCGTAATTAACTGTTTCGCAAGTGAATGTGGTGTGAACTTCACAAAAAAATAACAACGAGAGAATAAAAGGAGGAAAAAGAGAGAGAGGCAATAGCGAAAAATGAAATAGCTGATAACATTATTCATTGTTTGTTATTCGAATTATTTATATTAAGTTATTTTTATCAAGTTTTATATATAAAGGGGTGACAATCTTTTTCAAAATCATATAATTATTTTCTGTGTACAATACTTTTTATTTTTAAATATTATTTTGGACGCCAAAAAAATAATTATATGAGCAATTCATTAGATTAATTTATTACAATCATTCAATTTGCATCTATCATAAAATTGGAATTTTTAGTGAAAAGAGATAAATAACATACGATTTTAGTATTATTACAAGTGAGAAAGTGTGTTATTTCAGTGCAATTTGTTTTAAACTGCTGCGATTTTTTAAAGCCAAAATGTAATTAGAACATACAGTGATTTCTATTTTAAGAAACAATGATCGGGAAATAAAACCAGATTTATTTTTGTATTAATTGATGGTATCTTGCGCAAATTAATTATCCGAAGAAAATGATTCTATACTCATTAAAAGCGTTAGAATCTCACCTTTTAAATAAGATCAAGCTCAATTTGCTGCGATATTTTTATTTAAAGATATAGATGATTATATCAATCTATGATTACGATCTAGGGATAGAATTGTCCGATACGTACGAACCTCGCTCGCTTCATACATAATCACGAAGCACATGGCTACAAATCAGCTGATCAGCTCAGCGTGTAGAGTACACATCACATATATGTGCATACATGTATGCACCGCGTTCATTCATAAATGGCGAGCGCGCGTCGAATTTTTGAGAGGCTATAACTTGATAAAAATTGATGTAATGACATGCAATTGATCGTCTGCATTTCGTGCTTCTCACATGGCTATACTTAATGCATATGCATTTATCATACCTTCCTATGGGTGTACTCCTTGACGTTGGTGGGAAGGCTCAGTACCCGAAGGGCTTACAATTAGCCTGAAGGGGAAGCTAAGTACCCAAAGAGTACGATTCGATCTTGGGGATCGACGCCAATGGGTATCTTTAACTCTTCATGTGTCCCTACCATATGACTCGCTTTTGGCGTTTCATATGAGTAGCAGTTAACCAGTCGACTGTATTAGACATGATTTATGCACGAAGGCACAAGAGTTTGGAGAACCATTTTCTCAATGGAACAATTTTCTCTTACCTTCAATTCTTGTCGCGTCTACTACTATGATACATTTCGGTGTTTAATAATGAATCATGGTAAACTATTTTTGTATCTTAGCGAGTATTAATTATAAGAAATATCAAATTGGCAAAACACATTATTAAAATCAATTGATAGAACTCGCAAGCATATATACAAATAATAAGAGATATTTTATTGAGATCAAGTTGGACAACAGGAAGTAAGCAACAATAGAGTAATAATTGCAAAAGAGATATTGTTTTTAAATTTAGTAAAGAGATATTATCGCCTTTTTATACTTTTTACCGAACATTCTATAATATAAGATTAATATATAAATGGAAAATTTTAATACCAAATAGAATATTTTAATTAAATTTTATTTGTATTAAATTTTTAAGTTTATTTAGTTTATTTTATCGAGTTTATTATTTAGATAAACAATGAAAAATAAAGAGAAATAAAAAGAAATTTTAAAAAATGTAAAAAATGTGAACGCATAAATATGTAGATTATATTATTTGAGTGTGCGATACCATTAGCTAGATTTGATTCCTTACGTTCACACATGTCGACTTTTTGTGAAGGAAAAAGTTAATAAAATTCACAATTTTTCCAATAGTTGCTTATAAAAGTTCTAAAAAAAGACTCGAGGCAAATAAAAATAACGAGCAGTAACTCGAACTTGTATTAATCCATGTAATTCTCGCGATTCATAAATCCATAATGAAGCGCGGCTATCATTTCATATTTTTCAGCTTTATGTAACGTTTATCTTACGAGTTCTATCATTTTTTCATATTTTTCATATTCATGTTCTTTCATTTTTTCCTTTTTGTAGAGAGAGATATTGAGCATCGTATGTAAATTGTATGTTTTGAAAATAACGTATTTTCAATTTTAAATGATGCTAAAATCTATAAAACGAGCTAACTTTTATCGTTGAAATGGTAACATTTGCAACGATGCATTTACATCATTTTTCAAATAAAGCGGCTTATATGAAATGCTTCGTATTTTTACACGTTAATAAGCAATTTATTTTAAATCTGCGATATAATTATATCAAAATTTATAAATTTATACTTTATGCTGTTATATGCTTGCTTGTTTATACGATAAGTAAACATTTACATAAATTTTGCTATTTTAATAGTTTAAGTAAAACAACATTAAAATGATATAATATATAAAATATTTGACAAAATATTAAAATTGAATTTTTAGAGCATATAGATTTAATATTTTGAAGATGCTTTATTAAAATTTTGTTTCTCGATTGTTAATATTTATGATATATATTGTTCTTGAGCTTTACATTAATTAGTTATTAAAACAATTTTTTTACATGGCTTTTACTGAAAATATAGCTTCAGGCCAGAAAAAGATATTCACGATGGATATTAAAGCCTGTTCTTGGTAAGCTAAGCTTTCAAAAGGGATACGAAAGGACGTAGCGACTCTCGATAATTTGGGAACCTGAACCGTAGTCTGTAAAATATAAGGAATTACATCGTCCTGGTGTAGCTGTAAAAATTCTCACAGGAGCTTCGCTTCTGTGTAAGAAATGTCTAATCTCGCGCAGCTTTCAGACCGTCGTATATCTTCTTCAACGTTCAATTTTCTCGACGACTAATAGCGGAAAAGGGATGCGCTTCGACCGCGTATCAATCTTATTTAACGATAGCGTGCGTACTATACGCTGTGTGCATTATAATGCGATATTATAATGCAATTCGACGTGGTGCGTAATAATGAAGATAACGACGTTAAGGGCTAATTATCTACTCGAGGTTCTTGGATCTAGCTTTTAATTAATGAAAATGCGTATTATCTTTGGAGAATCTCAGCTTGGCTAGAACCACGTTAATTACCATATATATATTTTATATGATCGGTAGGGTGATATAACTGTATGTTTAATATCGATCGATATACCAGAGCTTCAGTGCTTAAAATTTCATGGAGAGCACAACGTACCACTCTGGGGCGATGAAATGTATCCATTTCACAAAAAAATCTGTCGAAGCATTAAAAAAGCCTACTATTTCTTTATGAATTGTTGAACATTTGAAGGAGGGATATCGAAAAATATAACGGGCAAATTTCTAGTCAGTTTCATTTCTCGTTTAGCTTTTAATACCTTTTATATCTCTAAATATTAAACATTTCTATTCTTTGTTTAGGAAAAAAAGAGAATTTTTGGCAAAGTCCGCATTTATTTTACTAAATATATAAAAATTAAAAATGAATCATTTGCCGGATATGGCATGATTAAATCGAATAATAAAGAGCCGTTGGATAAAATTTTTCAACCTCGAAGTGCGATACTGAACAAAGCGAAAATTAATGTTACATTTTGCAACAAGTTATAAACATTAGTTGAAGAGATTAATGTTTAGCGCAATTAAACTAACAATCATCACATACCTGTCGTTAATTTTACAATACTGTAATTGCATGAATTGACTCAAAGCGATTCGCAATTTATATCAAAGACTCTTCAAAGTCCTTGATTATTCTTTTAGCTCTCTAATTGGCCAAAATTCAACAGACGTACAGAAATTTAATTGCGGATCACATTAATATCTATTACGACATGTGATCATAATCAGTATTATTGCACGATTATCGTTTTTATTTGAGAAAAGCTCAAAGCATTATATACAAAAATTTTCACGGAAAAATTGTTTAATAGTTGCATTACGCTGACGAGTATTATCGTATTATCGTATAATACTGACGATTATAATTTATAACTTTTACATATTTTAAACTCATTTCCAATCAATTCCGTTCTGAAAATCGCGACTAAGTGTATAGGCGTGTAATCAACTAATGCAAGACGCAAGCTCGCTCGAAAGACGAGAGACGACATCGTAATCACGTTAATGCACGAAAGTTCACACCATAAAAGTTCGATAATGCAAATCACGTGTTGTGTGGAAAAAAATCCTAAGAAGCTTTGTCGGCCGAAAGCGCTTTCGTAAATTTCCCCGAAGGCGACACGCTCACTTTCTCAAATGATATTAAATTTGCCGGTAATTCACTTATCACTGCGAATCAATAATCTTTTTATAAAACTCTTGTATCCGTACCGACCGATTTTTAGCATGCAAACTTTTGAAATATTTATTTAATATAACATTTATGAGATATTTTTTTTTATAAAATAGATATAAAATTTCGTGAATATATTTCAGTACGTTTATGAATGAAGATTTCATCGCGATTTCATTGCGTCTTGCATTAAGAAAAACGTTGTCATATTGCAGAAAGTAAATTTGAAAGTTCATAATTTTTTCTTAAGAAACAATATGGAACACGTATAGGAATGTAATCTTAAGAAACTTCTTTTTTTAAAGAGAGAATTATAAATACAACTGGACTATGAAGTGGAAAATATAAAATATATGCAATTGACATATTTTATATTTTTTCAACTCTTTTTCGAATGGATTTATCAATTTGTAAAATTCCCGGCTACGTGACTACTTTTTTTCTCGCTACTGGACCATGCAGGCCGAACGATAAACGAGCATTTGATTTGAATTTTATACATGGTGATTTTGTCTGGTCTGCACATATCCCGCATGCATATAAATATTGTGCTCTTTTACAACCTACTATTTACTCAATTTTATAAAACACTTCCACGGAACAAAATATATTTCTATTGCTCTTTTCGTATCTCATTGATTTCAGTGTGTAGCCACGAATACCTTACACGTGAAATCAACTCAAAACGAACATTGCTTTTAATCTCTTTTGCATTTAAAAAAATTTCCGGGCACAGTCGCTTTCTGTGCCGCAATTTTTTACGTAGAACTACTTTCCTTTTTTTTTCGTTGAAGGGAAAAATCATCGCAAGGCCCTTCTATAAGTGATAATCTTCTATTTCTTGCTTTTAAGGCAAACACTTTCCGATTCTCACTCCTATATTTTTTATTGATGCTTATTATTATGAATTATTAAATAAAATTAATTTAAAAAATTGCAAATACTTTTTATATATTTTTTAAGACGAACAAAGTGGCATAAAATACGATGGTCGTGGCATTGACGTCATAAAAGTTGCATCATTTTCATAATAAGCTGTCTATATAATATCTCTTGAATAAGTTATATTTTTAGAACTCGTTTATAATTTCAAGCTAAGTGATCTTTTCCCGCTATAGTCCCATTTTATACGGTAGCTTTGCTATAGTATAGTTGGCACGCTCTCAATCGCTCATAAACCTGAATATAAATATATTGTTCCTGTGATCTGCTATTTAGTGGAATTTATATTACGTGCGCACCAGCAATATGGTCTGTATGTACAATACGTGCGCGCAGACTTTTAAATAAAATTTTCCGTACCACCTACCTGAGTTAGGTTGGCCGTTGCCGTTAGGTCGTGCGGAAGGTGCTCCGTCTCTGGCCTCCACCTCCAGGGCGTAAGCACCCTGCTTCTCGCGATCGAACATTACTTTCGTGAAGATCTCGCCGGTTTCTCTGTTGATCTCGAAGTAATCCTTTCCCTCGTTCCTGTCGCTGTTTACCACGTAATATGTGACCTAAATAAATAACGTGAAGTTTATCGACTCCACCTATGTATCTCGCATGCGCATGCAAAAATTGTAATGACTCCGCTCGATATCCATTAGCGGGGAAAAAAACGTACTTGTTTGCGAACAGAATAAAGACAATATATCGTGTCACAAATCAACGAGATTCTTTAATTTACTTAAAATTCTGAGACATTCTGTATGAAATGTGGGATGTCTAAAGATTTAATAAATCGTGGCAGCATTATAATAACATTATATTAACGTTATAACAGTAAGGCCCTGCGCACAATGGAGGAATATTAGATATTAGGAATAGGAATTAAAATTTTGGAATCAGTTTCCTCAATGAATATTGAACGTAACACACAATGGATATTAATAAGATATAAGACATAAATGTATTATACGAAACACAACATAACTTATTATTTATCTATAGTGTTCATTGAGGAAACTGATTCTAAAACTCTAATTTCTATTCCTAATATCTAATATTCCTCCATTGTGCGCAGGACCTAACGCGATTGTATTTCATTTTCTATATTAATATATGTATTTTGTATTAATAATAATTTTTTTTCTTCTCTATTGTCACTGTAACATTTGTAAAAATTTCTCGAGAGCCATTTGATTATAATGTGTCGTAAATCATTAATTTATCCACCATAAAGCGGTTTGAATCATTCAGAATAAATTTCGGTCCTCGCACAGCATATCGCGAATGTATGACCTCTCCTACAATCCAACTCGCTTTTACCTTTATTCGCGGAAACTCCCTGTTTCATATTAAAACGCATGTATGTATAAAGTACGCGAAACGCATAAAAATGCCATTGTCCGGGGTGTATAATGGCGTCGAGAGCACGAAACTTTGAGATGGTTATCGCGGAAGAAAATTTGAATGAATTTCGCACTGCAAGACTTTACTCGGACAAGTTGCAAACGCGTCGGCACTTTGTGCCTTCCAATTTTACCTTAATGAAACGGCAAATAATGTTACTGTAATCCGAACGGGATAGTGTAATTTTGTGTAATGATGGAATGGTTTTCTTTCAACGTACTCTGCACTTCTTTGTAATTCTTTAATTAACAGACGAAACGGAAAAACTTAATTAAGTCGACGTTATATAGTCTATTCAGCAAATTTCAAAATACATCGCGTAGCACACTTTTGTTGGATTTGATATAAATCTTCTAAATTTTGCGTTAAAATTAATTTCTATTTATTACATTAGCATTCAAATTTTTTACAGAATTGATTTTTATATTTGTCAAAATTATAAGTTTTTACATTAACCTTTTGTGTGGTAGTGATAAGTATACTATTATCACCTTTTTTTCCTATCATTTTTACGATACAGTTTAATGAAAATAAGTATGATCTCACATTTTTCTGATATATTAATACTTACTTTACATTTATATCCGATTGTTCATTTTTAATTTTTTTTAAACAAACAAAGCCATTTGGAATTTTTGAAATCTGACTTCAGATTTGTAATCAGCAACCTAAAGAACATAGAAATGCAAGATTTCACAGAAATCCGTCAGGCAGAAAAAATGTGCCACACAAAGGGTTAAATTAGACCAAATTTTATTAGCACGAGCGTAAGAAATTCATACGTTTATGTGTTCACGATCGAATTTTATCTTCTATATTATCTAGCAAGCAAGTTTTGCAATTTTTGCCTTTTTATTCTTAGAAAATTCTCTATTTGCTACACGATCGCCAATAATGGTGCGCATGCAAGGAAGAACGGACGAAGGAATGGAGAAAAGACGATATCGAGTTTGCAGCAACGCGATTACCGCGCTCGACTACATATCCCTTTTGTCTCGGCCGTGCGCATTTCCGTCCTGCAAACCCTACGTCCGTGCCATAGTACGTACAAATGGAATGTGCATATTTGACAGATCCTTCGCGCGCGAAGGACTTCACGCGTTTTCTCGTAACCGGTGAAATTTACAGTCGTGCATATCTCATGCTACTTAATCGGCAAATTTCCATCCGGAAATTCCATGATATTTCACGGTTGCCCCGCTTCCGTTTACTGCCGAGGTAAGGTTTTTTTGGTAGCCGCGTTAGACGTAATTTTCGCGGAGCTGCTTGCCTAAGAACGGCCCCATTTTTGTTTAACGAAGAAAAGATGAGTTTACCGTAGTAACCATAAAGGGCATACTTGCTTTTTCTATTCAGTAACTTTTCGTTTCTATGTTTTTCTTAAAACAGATATATAAAAGAAGATATAAAATTTATAAATGTAAATAAAAAATAATTAGTTGTAAAGAACTCTCGAAATTTAACAAAAATAAATCGCTGACAGCCGTTGAGTTCAGTTCTTTATCTAAACGACACTTATTAATTTTAATTAATTGACAATGTACAGTTTCTTATTCTTTCTTTTTAATTTGATAATGACCAACGAATCTCAATTTGTGATCTTGTTTCTTTTGTTGCATCGGGTAAGTTGGAGACTAATCATTATTTCACGTCTTCTGTTCTTTTTCACATGTTTTTAATTATAAACTAAAAATTTTTTATTGTTCTCCTTAGTTTTCATCTAATCCAACTAGTGGAGTTACACTTCCTAATTATTGTAAATTAGTAAGGTCCCACTTTGATGCAACTCAGGAACCTGACTAAAATTATGAACATCGAAATGATACCTTAACTCATGTCGCTGAAGATGGCTCGAAATGAGACCGAAACGTTCAGAATGTATAACTTATCGATGTATTAATGAAGTAAATATATATTTTTTACTCTATGATTATAATTAATCCGCACTAATTACCGCGCTGTCACTCTCAGCTGCCCAGTTTTATTTTTGTTATAAATGTAATGAAGGATAAGAAGGAATAAAATAATTTCGTGTAACTTAGTAGGAATTAAAATCTCTTTCTGATTTTATATGATAAAGATTTAATCATTTCTTGTAAAAAATTGTAAATTTGTAAGAAAAATATATAATGCTTAAGTAATAAATAATAATGTTTCTAAAAATTGACATCTTGACGAAGAAATCAAAGTTATAGAACAAACAAAATGCTCATTAGTCAATTTAAAAAAATCTAAAATGACTTTATAAAAACTTTAAAATAGCAAAGAAAGTCTTATTAATTATTACGCTTTTAAATTGAAAGAGGAAATGAGATCCAATTTAAGTTCAAAGATTATTTACAATATCTACGATCTGTCTCCCTCAGAAACCAGCAGCTTGTTTCGTAATATCCAGCATGTTCGTACCCACATTCGTAATCAGTAGTTGTATCGGCATTACAAAATACGTTTAGTAGCATAGCAACCCGGCTTCAATGTAAAACGAATGATAATCACGCGATTAAATGTCGGCGATATATACATTCGCGTTGCTGGCATATCCGTTAATGCGATCATACGTGATAAATTCAACGCCACTCAAACGCGCTCGTCGGAATTACGTTACTCCGTTACAGAGTTTACAACATTTCGCCAACGGCGGTAATGCATTTCCGTATGAAACATTAAAGTTTAGATGCGACAGTCTAAGTTATGGCTATGCGTCTAAGCACCCTATAACCGCCCTTATTCCCCAATTCCCGGTTGCTCTTCGCCTCTCCTCAATCAGGACTTTGACGACTGAGCTCCCTTAAGTCCTGCTCAAGTGCCCCGCAATAGCGTGATACCGAGCATGTTCTTTGGTTCTTTTGTGCGGCTTCGACGCTATTCTCCTGCAATCGATCCTTTCGAAATCGGATCTCTGCAGTAAAGAAATGAGAATACCTGTGTCGGACATGATACGTCTTTCTCGGCTATTTTTCATTATAACTGAACTTTTTGTTAATTTTAATTAGTCTAGTTTTTCATTGATTGTATTGATTGCATTGATTGGTTTATTGACTGTTCAAAAAGTTTTTAATATTGTACTGCTATGTACTTATCATTAGGGATAGGCACTTTATGCTTTGAGCATAATAGCATAATGTGTCAAAAATTGTTCTTAAGCTCTAATTTTAATAGTTGTGCATAAACTATGCAATCTGTCAATACTAAGTACTATGCACAAATATTAAAATTAGAGCTTAAAAACAATTTTTGACACATTATGCTATTATGCTCAAAGCATAAAGTGCCTATCCCTACTTATCATGTATAAAATTCTATCTTGTGAGATTCTTGCGCTCTGGGACCATTGCCAATCTTCACAAAGAGGAAATGTCGAAATTTGATAATGACAGATTGAACATTCTGCTTTTCCCATGAGCGTAAGGACTACTGATGGTTCATTAACTAATATATATATTTTTCTGTTGCGCTGAGGATGGCTCAAAGCGGAGCCGAAACGTCCGGTAATTCTAGCGTTATGTAATTTGACGAAATATAAATCTACAAAGAATATTCACGCACCATTAACTGCGTTCGACTCTCAATAAGCCCTTTCTTCCATGGTAATTTTTTATTAATAATTAATGTAAATTAATTTCAGAAAACAGGTATTTTATGCGCATTTATTTTCACGTATTCTAAATGAAACAAAAACCATTAAAAATGGTATATCACAATGGTATCTATTTTATGGAACCAAATATAATAACACATAGAAATTCCGATCTCTTAGCATGAAATATACATCTTTTAACTACATATTTATGCGAAAATTGAGACACATATCAAAAGATCATGTGGTATGTGTATATATTTCTTAATTCATATTTTAAGGTTTATATTTTCGCGGTTGGAAGACATCACAGGAAGGAATTTAGAACAACGTGTAGAACCTGAACAGTATCTTAAATAATTGGCTATCGGAATTAATTTGACATCGAAATTAATTGCTTGCTATCTCAGAGTACGTCGATTTGTTTTACTGTGCAATAACGCGCGATATCGATTTACCTGATTATTGGGGAATGTCCCGTCCTTGTCGATGGCGTTCACTTGGGTGACTTTACTGCCCACTGGTTCACCCTCGAGTACGGTTTCCTGTTCTCGTTCGGTGAACAGCGGTATCTCGTCGTTAACATCCTCCAGCATGATGTACACGGTTGCCTCGGAAGCCAGCTGTTGGGCTCCATTATTCTAGTGGAATTAAGTTAACCGCGATTACAAAACAATTATGCATCGTGTACTTCTTGATGCTGACTATTCGTTTTTATTCCCGTGTAAGATTACGAATTACATTTAAATTTAAATACATCTATTTCGAATTTCTCTTAGATTACGCGCATTTAATGTTCTAATGCAGCGATATAGAATTTATTGATTATATCAATGAAAGAAACAAAGATTGATATAACTTGATTATATATCAATCTTTGTTTCTTTTTTTTACAAATTACATTTAATATTTAACACTGAATACGTTAGACTTTAACTTTGATGCGCCTACTTAGCATTAATGCACAAAAGTTAGCATTTTATTGTCAATGTAGCAGAACATTATTATGCTAAAATTGTATCATTATTAACTACAACGCGTGATTATTTTTATCAGCAGTAGAGAGTTGGATATCTTTACATTTTTCTAAAAAATGTTTTAATTACGTAAAAATTTCTTTTACTTGCAAAAGCACACGTGCATATAAAAAACAAGTCATACCTCCACTCGTATGGTGAGATTGTATTCTTTTATGCTCTCGTAGTCCAGCGGATGATTAACCTTAATGTCGGCCCAAGTTGTCGACTGCTCGCCGCGTTGCTGAAGGTAAAACGTATGAAACTTGTTCGTCTGTGCCGTGGAACCGGGCATTAAGTGGTAAAAGACCGTCGGATTATTGTCGATTCCAGAGCTGTCGACACACACAAAGGGACGTATTACAAAGGCGCACACCGGCTGCCCGGGAGCGCCGAGAACGACTTAACGAAACGGAAACGGAAACGGAAAACGGAAAAACAGAAACGAGAACGGAAATTTCCTAAGGTAGAAGAGAGAAAGAGAAAAGGACCTCGTATATATACATATCGATATTTTGAAGTTAGAACAACCGATATCGTTACGTGACTCGGAAATCGAAGGGCAACTGTTACGTATGTTATGTAATGTTTGACCTGCTCTTTTCGATTCATAAAATAATATTGGTTGCTCTAGTTCCAAGATACGGATATACGGGATGCCTATAACTAACCGCTATCCCTTTTGCCACGACCCGCGATCCGCATTCAGATTACACATTTAATATTAAGTAGGAAAATGTATAAAATTTGAATTTTTAATATAAAGGTTGCATTTATTATTACCGTATTGACAAATATGGCTATATTTAACTCTAAATATAGAATTTGAATACGGAGATCTGTATCAGTAAAATAAATTATATTTACATAAATATTATTTAACAGCATTTAAACAAAAAATGATTTAAATTAGTCAATATAACAACGTAACTATTTTAATGTTCAGAGATGCAAATCCGTTAAATTACGATATTTATTTGCGTCTTAAATCTTAACTTTAGCTTATTACGTATCCATGTTCTTGATTATTTATAAATATACATATACTGTAATAAATTAATGTACATAATGAACACATTCAGTATATTTTTTAACAATATATGTAATATTTTTAATTTATATATGTTACTTTGTTTCTTTGGGTCTCGTTAGTTCCAATAGACTTTATTTTAAAAATTAACTTCAAATAATGATAATATTACTTAATTATCAGAATATTTCATAAGAACAAGGATTATAAGAACCGAATGCCATTCAATTAAATATTTTTATCAAGAAAAGAATCAATTCTTAATTGATTTAAAGATCCATACGCCAAAGGAATAGCGATTGCTTCGGGATATCCTGTACATATGTATATTGAAAATAGGTTACTGATATAAGGAGAGAAAAAATATCTTGAAATAAAAGATCGTCATGCGATGTGTCGCATACGCGTTCATTCACGCGCGAGCGTATGCGTACACGACCAGAGAAGAGAGAGAAAGAGAGAGAGAGACGAGTTAAACGTTCGATCGTCGTTATGGAAAAAAGAAACTCCTTCGCCGGAGCGTGTTAATACATCTAGGGTAAAACGAGAGGTAATAGTTCGACAATAGAATCTCACTGATCTCTATACATAAAATATACGCGACAATGGCTCATCAGCTGTATCTTTTTCTCATTATCTTCGACACCGCCCGGTGCAGCGATCGGAATCCGGTATAATCTCGGTGATTACAAAATCTCCGAACGGTGTTGTGCAAAAGTAGGTTAATCCGCGAAATAAAAAAGGAAGAAAAAGGAGTTGTACACACAGCTGGGCCAGCAACATGAAACTCCGCATTTCAAACTTAATTTACTGAAAACTACTCTGCTTACAATGAGTTAATCCGCTTTTCCATAACACCGTTTCCCTCTATTCGCTACAGACACGTGAAGCTGATCTCTTAATACATAAAATGTAACGATTAGTATACGTTTCAGCTATTTCTACTAAAGCCGAAAGTTAAATGGGTATTGAAATTATACCGGTCAAAACCAGTTTTAATATGACGTATAGTGATCAGTGGTGATTTTACCTAACGCGCCGCACGTCTTTTGCTTCCCGTCATCGCCCGTTCCTTTTTTTTGTTTCCCTTCCGTTTCTCTATTCGGTGCGCTTAACACACAACTGTGTGTAAGATATATTATTATATGCGCGTATTAACAAGAGCGAGCTCTCTTACCGAGAAGTGACCATAACCCTAGGCAAAGTTCACGCAGTCAAAAGGCACATATTTGCTGCTCTAGCTACATTCCCGTTCGCTCGCGCGGGCCAATTACTATCCACGACTGTTATCGCTGTTAATTCGGTGGCAGAAGTGTTACAACCCTATTGTATGTGCTGTGTGTTAGAACGACATGAGTTCGAGCGCAGAGTTGAGCTACGTGAATGAGTGATTAGCCGATCAGACTGTTATTCGGCGACGTATTGTCATTTGCTAATGTAGTCTGTAGATTGTTATACTCTTGAACAACATGGTAACTTATTTCAAATTTACCTAACTGGCGAGTCTAACTGTTGGAACTTATTAATGCTAGGTGAAGTTAGAATTAAATACATTTCGAAGCGTGATCTTTCAATATTTTTTTTATGTCTATTATTTTGCTGTCTATTATTTATTGTCCATTTGCTGTCTATTATATTTATTGTCTATTATTTTTTCTATGTCTATTATTTTGCAAAAACATAATTAATATAATACATATATTAAAACTGTCTCAAAATTTAATTAATCAGTTAATTTGCAAGCTGCCGTTTTAAGTCTGAGAACATTAATATTTGCACCCGCAATAACGAAACATTGTATTAACGCGGCATATTATATTTATAACATTAAAAAACTATTGGTTTAAATTTAGCTTGATAATGCAATTAGACTTGTAAAGTTATAAAGTTCGTCTTGACACCACGATAATTCCATTACCATCGAGTTTAAAACACAAAAACCAGCATTTATTGTAAAAAGATAAGAAAGCTGTTTTTTTTACTGCAGAAGAATAGTGTGACAAAATGAGAAATTAGTGTTATTATTTGAAAATTATTGTTTTATTATTAAATTTTTCACGAAATTTATTTATTAAGCTAATTAATTTATTATCAGAAAATATGTTGATAATAAAGTATGACATATATCTTAAAAGTTAACATTATAGACATGTTCGATAAAATTGGAAATTAATTTCAGCTATGATAAAATTGAATTGAAATTGATATACTGCGTAAAATATTCCGTTAACTGCAAAGTTTGTTTAAAACAAAGTTATTTATTGTATATAATTAATTAACAAATACGCGAATCAAAATCGACCTTTATTTAAATAACTTATCACCGAATGTAGATATTGACGTTTCTCTCAATATTAACCATTTGATATTTTTTAGTAATTTATTAAACAATTAAACCATTCGGTAGATACAAAATAAACCGCTAATTAATGGAGCCAATCAATGAACAGTAGATGTTTACGTGATCAAATATTTTATTTTAAAATCTGACAAGTCATTGAAATTATTTCTATAAGAATCTATATCATATAAAATATTAATTAATATCATAATTAAATACAGAATAAAAGATGCAGGGTAAACTTCTGCCTTTGAAATCTCGCTCGAGCAATTATCATGCTCCAAGGCAATGAAAATTATGTGAATTCATTAATAACAATTAGCTTTCATTTACTAATTTGTGATTCGCAGCTCGTTCAAAATTAATTATTTCAATTATGCATAAGCACCTAATCTCTAATTTGATTTAAATTAATTATCTTGCCGATAAGCGTACTATAGACTCAACAATCGAATATATCGAAAATAGTACTCTCACATAAAATATTAATTGTTTATAATCTTATTTAGTCATTGCCTAATTTAATCAATATGTGATATTAAATTTAATCTCCATTTCGTACATGAAATGTCCAAATTTTCTCAAGAATATGAATTAATCTTTTTTTATTAAATAAGTTTCTATTGGAGATCTCAAGGATCTCTCTCTCTCTCTCTTAATTAATTTCTGAGATACCATAACAGCCTGATTCAATATAATCATCCACATGTCCAAGCTCATCTCATTGGTCGAACGAACCGCACGGCTGTATTACATGCGTGTTCGATCGTCCGCTCGTCCGGTGTGTACCGTCTATACACGCGCGTGCGCGTGTGTGTCGCGTGTGTATATATGTGTGTGTGTGTTATGCGTGTGGTGCGTGCGTTTCCTTGTCCCGCGCGTATGAACGTTGTACCGCGTGTACACATGGCTGTAGACAGCCATCGTGTCATCCGTTAGACGTCCACGAAATGTTCATTGATCCGAAAGGATCCCGCTGTCTCCGGAGAGGAATTTCTCCCTGGTTCAAAGGGTGCACGACCGAAATTGACAGCGCCATTTGTCAATTCAAACACAGGCACGACATTGACTCTTCCACAGAATGTCCCAGAACCACCGATCGATTTTTATAATTCATTGATCAATGAAGTTTCAAATTTATTCAGATTTAATTAGAATATCAGAAGAAAAATAATTTTTAAGTTATAAAATAAAAAATGGAAGAGTGTAAGCGATTAGAAATGAGGAGCTTTTTGAATTAGCTTTTGAAATAAAATGAAGAAATACTGTTGTTTACTTAACTATAAAAAGGGTCTTTTTTCTTTTCGAGGGTCTCTTTAATTAGAGGTTTAACTACTAAGGTACTTTATCGCATTTTAATAAGTCGCCACAAACGATAGTTTCCCACAGAGTCTCGTTCCAGGAAAACTCTAAATTCGTAAGGCAATCTATTATTAAAATTGTGGTCGTATCTGAGGTAGACTATATATAAAATGTCGCAAAAGGAAATAAGAGAGAAAGATAAAATCTTAAAGTTGTTTTCTGAGACGATTTTACCTTACCGTGAAAATGTCATTGGAGGAGATTTTGTCCATCGTTGCTTTTTAATCTCTAATCTTAAATATCGTGATAAATATTACATTTGTAAGTAAATTGCAATGAGATTTGCTTGAAGTTAAATAAAAGATTGAATTTTACTATTTTTTTGCATTCTGAATTCTTTAAAATTAGTAGAGCTGTGTTAAATCGATCTTTTAATTTATTAAATGAAAGTATGATCTCGGAGAATGTATTCTTCTCACAATCATATAAATGTGATTCTCACCCTTTCTGGATGTAACCCCATATATATAAAATCTTGAATTGAACGCGTTATTTAAGAGCCGCTCATAAAAGTCAAAGTTCGCTCTCGCGAACTACCTCTTTTATTACATATGATTTGTAGCATGGTATTAAAATGCCAATATAAATGTCAACTACGAAATCATTGCCTTTTACAGAAAGATTGCGAACATAGTACTAGGAGGTACTAAAACGAGAATAAATCTGAAAGATTCATTTGTACTTTACATCTTGTTGTAACGTGCGCTCTGAAAAGATTTTGAATGCAAATGAAAACGAAATTGTTATTAATTTTATTATACAGCAATTTATATATTATTAAATAATATTCAATTGTGGAATACGCTATATTTATTTCGGAAATTAGCGCGATTGCGATGAATCTTGTTGCAATATAAAGTTGAGAGTCAGATAAGACAGTATGAGATGACGCAATTTAGTAACCATATAATACTTTTAATACCGTGATCTACGTTTGTTGGTTAGCGAATTGTATTTTCTACAACTACACTAAAAAAAATCCTTGGTAAACTTGTGAGATGCATTTAGTATACTTTCTTTTGAGGTATTTGATTATTATTACCGATTATAATAATAATAACAAAATATTTTGTAATAATTATAAACATTTGTAATAATTATAAAAGAGCAAATTTTGTTTAATTGAGCCAACTAAATTATGTAATACTTATTATTTTTCGGGATGGGATGGGGAGAGGGGATCTTATAGATGCTTGTTAGCATCATTATCATTGTGATATTACTTTTCTGGTTTCAAGAGCTGCGTTTCACGTCCGAAAGTAACGGTGCGTAGTTTAAAAAAACTAGAAAAATCACACATAAAATAGAGTTTTTGCAATACCGTCTTTTAGATACGGTGAACGCTAAAATTGTTATTGGGTCGAAAGACAAAACTGCGCATGCGCAGTACCTAATAACGTGATTTTAGCGTTTACCGTATCTAAAAGACGGTATTGCAAAAACTCTTTAATATTAATGAGCACTAAGATCTGCTATGACCGTATTTGGCCTGTTCTTGATTTTAATTGTTTGATATACTTCGCGGTCTTGTAATTATATTGCTTACTATATGTTTAGTTGAAACTATTTCACCAAGGTGCTTGGTAACATTAACGAAGCCTGAATTTTTATAACCAAGCCTTTCTTTCAGTGTACCCTATATTATCCGATATAGTCAAACAAGATACATAATTTCCATATAGGTAGATATAGCAAACTCTTGAAAAAATTAAATCAAACGCATCGTTAAACATACGGGATCTCCGCTGCAGATATAAATCCTGGATTTCAAGAGTTAAATATAGCAAACGTCTCAGCTATTGTACACGCTTAACGAGATCTTTGAAAGATTTAATCTTCGGGCATCGCGCCGTTAACGGAACAAGCTCGTTTGTGAATACGTGAGGATCTGTTAAGTGCTCATGTTTCGCCCGAAGCTCAATCATTTACGCGACGCCGTGTTACATTTTAAACATCGTCGCGTTTAAGTTCACCGGAACCTAGATATTGCGAAACGTGCACTATCTTCCGCTCTCGTCGCCTAACTTCGAACGGAAAGCGAGTTTCAGCATTAAAATGTCATTTCCCGGGAATTCTTAAAACGTCATCCGGATCTTAAGTCACGTTCGTCTCGGGAGCGAAACGTATCTCCCGAATACGCTTCAAGAGCGATTTTATATTCGGATTTACTAGAAATTATGTCAGAGTAAAGATTTTGTTTGAAAAATGTAAAAGAGATAGTCTCCCGCGCAGACATATTTCGAGCAACTTTATTTAAATACGCGAAATGTATATTCGAATTGCGTAAAATGGTACTTTTATGTATAAGGTAGAAGGATTTTCCATGAAAAATGTCGGCATCTTTTTTCTCGAGATGATAACACTGGCATGGCATATTTTACGATTAATCCCGATAGCATCTGTTTTTTACGTTAGCCGTATTTTTTCTGGTCTAGCATAGAACTCGAGCGATGGTTATCTCTTTCATTGCGACCAGCAAGCTGGGTTATATGACTTATAAATCATGTTTATTTGAACACTTTTATGCTGTGCGTTAATGTTGAATGTGTATAATTCGGTTATTAACAAACTAAAAGTGACTTCGTAGAAATTTTAATTTTCATAACATTTTTTCAGAACTTCTGTAATTTTCAATTTATGCGCAATGGTAAAAGAGAAAATTACATAAAAAATTGTTCCATTAATATGAGATTTTGTCATGCATTTATAATTTATAAGTTATTTCAAGATAAAATTGTTTAGTGTTGAGTTTTATGTTTTATGCCCGGGAAAAAATTTTTATATATAAACATATATGAACAAATATAATTATATATGAAATTTGTCTATACATGTTTTCCTTCTCTTGTGTATAATCTCTATTCGTATATATAAGAAAAATAATAATAAAAAGAATTTTAAAATAATTAAAAGAATAATTTCCGCATTGTTTTTTAAAAATAAAAGTAAAGTTTAAGGTAATGAAAAAAAATTGCCCATATAAAATATAATTATATATGATTATAATAATAGGCAATTTTTTTTCATTACCTCAAACTTTACTTTTATTTTGCGGAAATTATCCTTTTAATTATTAAAAAAAATTTTTTATTATTATTTTTCTTATATATACGAATAGAGATTATACAAGAGAAGGAAAACATGTATGGACAAATTTCATATATAATTATATGTTTATATATGAAAATTTTTCCCGGGTGTTGAATTGTTCTATGTGCTAGTAATTCCGCACAAGTTTCGAAGTATTGCAGCAACAGCTTGGTTATCTTTAAAGCAGTACGTTTGCATATTATAGAGAAGGAAGAATACATATACAATTATAATCAGAAACATTGAGAGCACAGAATTATGAATATTTGGTACACACACATAACATATTATATAATATTCTACTACGTGAAATATATTATTTTACGTTATTGAATATATATGTATAAAAATTATAAAAAAATTGTTAATTATGCACGAAATGCAGTTACATTCCACAGTAAAAATTATCTTCTAAATATTAAATATATTTCAATTTGTACGGTGATTTTTTTCGCGACTATAATTGGTAAAACTAATCCTATTTTAGACTTTTGTCAATACGCCATTTGTTCTCTATAACGGAAAACATTTTGTTTTTTATATTTGTCGTGCAAAAATCCGCAGGACGCCGAAAGCTATGTGTCAAGTCGAGTGCATTGAATTCTGCGATTGGCAGCGGTGACGAGAAATACCGCGATATATTGAACGAATGGACAGTAATATTGACACAAACATTTTTGATCATTAAAACTCCCGAAAGGTACTTTGTCACAATTTAATAGAAAATAAAAAACGGCAATTTTTTCCGCGATACGCAATGTGTGCATCGCGTTGCGTTTTCATATCATTCGACGGCTTGGTCAATATTGAATTTCAAAATTTTCTAGCGAAAGTTAAATGCACATGTGAATATTCGATTTAACCTGCGCGATATATAAATGTATACATGGAATACTCATAATCTTTTGCCCGGGGCATTTCCGATTATAAATGTATTTTTTCTTTGTCTATAATATGTGCAAATGTATTGCCTTTTAAAATTAACTTATTTTATCGTTGCGAGTTCTTGCGGGATTAAGTAATAACACAGAAAATTAGCTATCTTAAAATTATATATATAAAAATTCACAAAATTCGCAAAATAAAATCTCATATTTTATTTAATTTCAAGACATTTTTTGTTTTAATGAAAACTGTATTGAAAATTTATCAAGATGTTTAATATGAGTACTATGAAAAAGCATGATGAAGGTAATAACAGCTTCCAATTAAATTTACGTCAAGGCAAAGACGACTACGATAGTTGAAACGACTGCAAAGAATTTATCGTTAAAAAGAAGGCATGGAATCTAGGACATAGTATACGGCGTATCAAATATTATAAATAACGGTTCCAACGATTATTAGACCGGCGATATTGGATATCATAGCGAGATTATTTCGATCAAAAGATAATTTTTGCAATATCGAAACTGTTCTGAAACACTCATTTAAAATTCGTTTAAAACGCGGAATATATATAGTACACATTAATATCGACAAAATCGAAGCAGCTTTGAAACGCGCGATTAATATCCCGGAATATATGACGATGCAGCTCGATCAAATTTCAAGCTGTCATTAAATACAAAAGCTTCTAACAATACCACCATTTATTACATTGCATCTTCGAGAGATAAATTGCAACCAGCAGTACTATTATTCTGCATAACCAGAAAACACGTGTTTTAAATCTTTATATGTGCTCAATCATTCTAATTTAGCTCTAATCTCGATTGCTGTTATCTTCTTATCTTATATACGTTAAAATGAGATTATAATGTAATCAAACACAGCCGATTCTTAACGTATGGAGGAATATTACATATTAGGAATAGGAATTATAGTTTTAGAATCAGTTTCCTCAATGAACACTACAGATAAATAATAAGTTATGTTGTGTTTCGTATAATACATTTGTCTTATATCTTATTAATATTCATTATGCGTTACGTTCAATATTCATTGAGGAAACTGATCCTAAAATTTTAATTCCTATTCTTAGTATCTAATATTCCTCCATTGTGCGCAGAGCCTTAGTCAATATAAAAGCATCTTCAGGAATAGGATAGTGTATGTTCTGTTTCTAAAATCTGTACATATACGCACAAACATTATATACAGATGTCTAAACCGTCCGAACAAATATCTTTTTCAATTTTTATTCATCTAATTTTCTTTTGCAATCTTCACATTTTATATTATTCGTACGTTGAACAAATTTTTCGTGAAAAAAAATTCATTCGCTGAAATCGAGCTGAAAAGAGAAAGATTTCCTCATTGTTTTAAAAAGCACATTGGTTTACCCTCCGTAGGAACACTCTCGAAGTTACACATTGTTAATGTTAGCTCACATGAAAGCCGAGAATCTCGTAGTATCAATATTGATTGACCGTTCTCCGTTTGGATAAAATCTCAGTTTTTCCGCGAAATTTAATGCAGTAGTGCTTTATTAATCACGTGATCGGCATATAAAATATATTCACGTTGCCGTATAACTTTTCACTGATTAATTCCGATTGCTCGTTAGCGGCGGCATTGAAGCCGAATGTTAATTTAGGAGAATTTCCACATTACTGCCGGAATAATAGCGCAACTCGTGCCCCTGACAAATGACGCTCGTACAGCGATTTTAATTGCTCGTTATCTGTGGACGACGTCTGACGGACGATATTACGTTCGCGTCGAGTGGTTGTGTGTACACCGTAGTGTCGGTTAGTATGGTAGTACAGCTCATAAGCGTGATCCTTAGTCCGAAGGTTTGCATTGTGAGTGTGTGAGTGTGTGCACGCACATGTTGTACAACTACGTTAAGTATGTGGGCAGAAAGCGAGCTTGTAGAAGTAAGACTGTCGCACAGAGTGATACGTGTATATTGATTGAGTTATGATAAAAAGGACAAAGTTAGAAACCTTACAATCCCAATCTGTGCATAACCACCCCTGAACCAATTGGTGCGCGGTGACGATGCAAGTGTGTCTGTATGTATGTACGTGTGTCGTGTGAATGCTACGTGAGTATATTGTTAAATAATTCCAATACAATTTCATCTCCGCGAGAAAAATCTTTCGACGTTATAGAACAATTTTTAAAATACATATCTGATCATACATATATATATATATGTATATCTGATCATACATATCCAATTAGACATGAAAATGTAACAGATGGAGATATTTGTTTTGTGACATTTACATATTTTCAAGAAAAATGTTTTCCTGTAACGATAAAATCATATTGGAAATATCTGCGTGAGCTCACTTGCTAGAAAGATCATTTCGAGTCTCGTGAATCCATAATGCCCCTCTCTTTCCTTTCTACAAAGGGAAGAATTTCTCGCCAGTCGATACGTTTCGATCCGCGAGCGTCACGTAGCGGCGCAGGTCAATTAGCAAATGCTCTTGCTCGCTCAATTTTAATTGGAGAGGTATATAATCACTACTGTATTGTTCGACGTGATACGAGACGGTGACTTCAACAATCAAAGATGCTCTAACTATGTTCATCAACTCCAATCTAAATCGTTACTCAACTTGCTGTCGAACGGCGCACAAGAAAGATCTCGCCGACAAAAAGACACTACGAGAACACACTACGCTCTCGAAGAATAAGGGAAAAAAAGAAGAAAAAAATAAAGAAACCAGAAAAACGTGATTACACGTCGTAACCTAACGCAAGGTAAGCAACTGACGAAACATGCCCAAAAATTAATTACGGCATTCATGAAACGTATGTCGATGATTGGATATTGAATGAGTATGCATGTCCTGGCGATGAACCAAGATGTGAATCTTAGCGATAATGGACAAATTGATAACAACCAAGGAGGAGTAAAAACGAAATGTATGTACATACGACATACTTGGGTATACGCTCGACTGCGATTGCGAAGTCAGGCATCGGGAATCAACGAAAAATTATAACTGCTCGATTATTTGCGGCCGCAGCTATAATACTTGACTGACTCACACGACTCCAATCACCATAGGTGACAGAGTCTTAACACGAGCACACACAACGAAAACGAGACCAAAGTAAATTTTGAAAAAAGCCAATCTGGTGCAAAAAGAACGGAGGTAACTCAAACGGAGGAAGAAACAAATGAGGCACGCATGATAATAAACTATGATGAAAGAGAAATAAGAAAACGACAATGGTTGGTCAAAATCAATAATATATAATCCAGGGAAGCATCTATTCGTAAAACATGCCCAAAAATATGTTTACGGCACACACAACAAATGTATGAAAGATAGATAGAGAGAGAGAGAGAGAGAGAGAGACAGAAAGTTCTGCGTCTAATTCGGGGCGCGATAGTTCCTCGTGATACAAAATAGCTGGCAATTACTGTAGTATACAATATCGCTATTGAATCGCAGCGCAGAAACAAACACGTGACTTAAAACACCCATCGCTCGTTAACGTTGCGGCTTAACACGCTGTGTGGCACGAATTAATGTTAATGCGTTTCTTGCTAGGCCGCGAATTCCCGGACGAGAGAAGCGATTATCGGCGGTAACATTATAGTGTGTATGTGTGTAATATTATAGCTGGTGACATCTTTGCGTTGAGGCTCGTGTGCGTGGCGCAACGTTGATGAGGAAAGTTCGCGGAAAATGGCGGACTAACGCGAATGATGAAACGTTTTGCTGCATCCCTTTCCGGCTGCCATTAAAGCAGGGTCCTAACGAGTAAACTCTCCGGAATTAATCCTCCGAAATGTCACTAACGTTACTAACAGTCCAGTGTGTAGAATTTGTGGAATTCGCGAGAACATCCTCAAGTAGAACACAAAAGTCATGATGACGTCAAAATGATGCTAAAATGACGCCTTTGACATCATTTTGACGTCATCATGACTTCAAAATGATGTCAAAGGCGTCATTTTAGCATCATTTTGACGTCATCATGACTTTTTGTTCTACTTGGGTCGCTTGAATCCATCAAATAAATCGGCAAGGTCTAGCTCAATAAGAATATTTATTACGTTGAGAGCATCAGGCAAAAAAATCGCATAAGAATTTATGTTATAAAACAAACATTCTTTGAGATCATAGCGGAATTTGATCAAAAAATTACAAATCACAAGCAAAAATTATTAATATTTATTAAATTAAGTTATCTAACGATATACTCTTGTTACACACAGGAAAAAAGTGAAAAAAGTAGAAAGTTAATAATTGGAGAATTATAAAAAATACCCTCGTACGAAGGATATAATTTTCATCGTGCAACGCGTGCTCCCTTAAATAATTCAAATTGGATTACGGCTTTGCTCGCAACTTCGGATTATGCATCGGCATTGTTCCTTGCTAAAATACTCGCAAAGAATCGAATTGGCGCGTGTTTAAACGAGATAGCGAGCCAGCGGAACATTTGCGTGACGCAGCATACAGGACTCGTATACTGAATTTACAATAAAATGTACTATCTTGCACCGACAGCGCGTGACCGTTGCATCTGGCACCTCTCGTGCCGTATGTACGTATGTAATTAGCCAATTCGTTCTCGCCGGAAGTCCATGTGTCTCCGCGAGACCACCGTTAAAAGCGGTACGTCAAGCGCAAACTACCCATTACTAACGTTTTTTCGACACGGCTTTTGCTATGTCCGCTACAAAAAGACGCATTTGCACCAGTCAGCTATATTTTTCCGCCAACATACTATCGCACAATTTCCGACATGACTGATTCGAGGTATTTTTTGCAAAGTCACAATTTGAAATTTAGTATGAAATATAAAATATTTTCTTGAATCTTTATGAAGCAATGAAAATGTAATATACAGGGTGTTTCCTAAGTAAGTAGACAAACTTGAAGGGGATATTCCTTGGCTTATTTTAAAAAAAGGTCTTATAAACATGTGTTTTAAACTGCTTCGTTTTAAAAATACAGATTATCAAAGTTGTTCAAAATAAAATGAAAATTTCGAAATTCTGGAAAGCACAAGAGGCAGTTTTCGTAGAGTTTTAGTTCGGAATTTTAGAAAAATTGTTTAACTTGGAAAAAAACAGTGGCTCTGAGCTTTGAGTTTCATACTTTTATTAAAAAATTTAATATGATTACCCATACGCACGCCCCTGGTGAATCTAAAAATGTTTCATCGGTACTGGAAAATAGTTCTTAATACCACATATGTGGAACGCATACCAAATTTGAATAAAATGTCTTTAAACGTTCTCCAGAATTTCGAAATTTTTATTTTATTTTGCACAACTTTGACACCCTGTATTTTTAAAACGAACCAGTTTAGGACACATGTTTATAGGACCTTTTCTTCTTAAAATAAGCCAAGGAATATCCCTTCAAGAAATATCTCTTCAAGTTTTTCTACTTACTTAGAAAAAAAACATCCTGTATAATATATAGAACAAGATATATATTTATATTTGACAAGCTAATTATAGAAATGATAATACTTATTGTAATACAATTTCTTATATAATTAATTTTTTCTTATATAATTCTCTTTCTTTAAATTATAATTTATTAAATCTATTAATACAATTGACCCTAATGACGATTCGCAAAACTACTGTATCTGCTCTTCCCGTTCACGCGAGTTAACAATAATCTTCACGCAACAATAGGCGACGAATAATTAATATTTAACGTACTAATAGTAACACAGCTCTACTTGTGTCGATTACTATACAACAATAGGATTCGCGCTTTGTTCGGAAAATTGCACTTTAATGATAAATGCGCCGAGATGGATACTCAACGGCTCTTCCTTGGCTCTCGTACCGTTTCTTATATTCCCGCGAATTACGAGACGCGATCTATGAAAAGAAGCCTTTGGTCGCGTCGTTTATTCAATTTAGTGTACACGAGAGAGACGCCTTACTGGTAGAAATTAAATCTCTTACTAGAAAGAAATTAAATCTCGCTGCGAAATCGATTAAAGCTCTCGCAAAAGGATGAAAATAGCTTCGTATCTACGTATCGAGATGCAGCAAAATGTTTCCAGAACATAATCCGCTCAGCGGAGCCTATAATCGCATTGTTCGTAAGTGCATTTGCGTTTAAGCCGAAAAAAATAAAACGCCAGCGCTAACGAGGCCGGTATCTCGCGAACGATCATATATATCGTGCACCGCGCCTACAAATATTCATATATCGGTATGTCCTGCATATATCCGTGTGAATTCATCTCGCGTGTTTGTATAAATGCAAAAAATGTATTTATACTTGAACGAGAGTGGCTCCGAATCTGAAGCGATGGTTCCTACGTAATGTTTCCTGGATTAGAATTCGCAAAATGGAATTTAGCACTTATCTTGATGAGTATAGCCAAATATTTCGATTGCCATTGATATTCTCACTAATAACAATCGCAATAATAACAATTTAAGAAATCTAGTTGTTTTTGGATATCGACAGAGAAATAATCTTTGCTAATTTTTATCGTTATTTTATTCTCATCGAAGCTAGATTGTTATTCCATTATCTGTTACTTCTCTTAGATAACCTAATTGAGATACCCCAACTTGAACTTTCTTTATGTTACTTAATCTCTCGCTAATCTGAGTCTCCAAGTTTCTTGATCCGCCAAGAACCATCGCTCTAATGTCCACGTCCTGCACCGAAGATCCTCCAATAATTTTCCACGTTGATCGTGCAGATGTATCCCATGTACACACGAGATTCCGATTACGTCTTCCACGAATCAACCCTATATGCGAACATAAGTGTGTCTGCGTATGCTTGCGAGCGAGCGAGCGAGCGAATAGTGGCGCGCACCGCCTCTGCGATGTGTGGTTAATGTGTTTGTGTTTATGAGTGTGTTGAGATGCGTGTAATGTGGATTCGTACACAATATCAATTAACGTGCACAAGAACAATACTGCCACGAGATTGCGTGCAGGGCGGGTTCGTGCAGAGAGCCGCACGGAGCATTGACAGTGTGACAGACCTGGCTTTAATAGACACAACTTTAGCCCCGACGGCCATGTTCTCTTTAATGTAGATCGGGCCATACACTACGTGGTCCCATACGGGCGGATTATTTGCACGGTCCACAACGTCAATCTGAACCTCCACCGTTCGCGACAAGGGTGGGTAGCCCCTGTCTTTGGCCATCGCCTCCAGCTTGTACGTCTCGCGCTACGGCCAGACCGCGTGTATAACAAACGGGAACAAAAAACAACGGCGTTAGTGTTAAGGCGCCAAGGCTCGTGGCAGAGGGAGAGTACATGGTACATGTTGCTCCCCGTTGCTTCTTTTCGAGAGAGGAGGGAAGAAGCTTCTCTCTCCCTTGCATCCGCTGGGCAGTCACTCGTAACGCCCTGCCTCGGCCATCCGCCAACGCCTGGAACGTTTGGCGAGCGCGAGCTCGCATTATGCACGCACCCTCGTGCCGAATTTGCACGTTCGGTGAGACTATAGCAAAAGCGCTCGCACGAATTGCGATGCGTAGTTCTCGAACAGTACGAGCTCCGGGTGACGAGCGGCGTGATGGACGATCGACGATCCGCAACCTGTATTCTGCGCGTGAATATCGCAAAGGCAACAGCAGGTTCTCTCGCTACATCCTTGCCTAAACTATATGAGCACGCTAGAAACGCCTGTAGGTCACCGCTCCGCCTTCCCGCATTTGCACAATTATGGTTGTTATTGCGTATATATTCGCTATGATCCGCGCGGCTATCGCTGCATCTTCGGAGTCTTTGAAGAAGCGTGGTTCTTGTCGCCCGTATTTGCCGAGAAAACGAGTCTGTTCAATTTTCAAATGGAGTAAATTTAGAATCATGATAGGAATCTGAAATATAGTAGTAAGAGCTCTATAAATTGATATATCACATATATAAATTATTCTACAGTAATTCATATCACTATTAATAAGTTGCATTTTAAAAAAGTATAATCTATAAACTAATACCACATATTTTCTCAGAAAATTTTATAAATTTTCCATTTTACAAAAAAATGCTAGGAAAACTATTTAGGCATTCGAAAGCAATAACGTGATGTAATTAGAGGAACACACCATCAGAGAAATCAACTTTAAAGCTACTGCTATCGCTCACGTTTATTTACGATCTTTAAAACTTACTCCATTTGGAAATCAAAAGGCTCGATTATTTCCGAATGATTTCTGCCCGATTGAATCCTCGCTGTCTCCAAATATCGTCGAAGAGCGATCACCGCGCCTCGCTACAATACATGTTGGGAAAAGATAGTGGTAGCAGTATAGTAATAGTAGTTGTTGTAGTAATAGGAGAAGGAGTGTCCGCCAATCAGCGATTTACCGCGCCGCGCTTAACCATAAGTGCTTCCGTAACCAAAGAAGAAGAAAGATGGTGTGTTTTGTACCCGGTTTGTCTACAAAGAGAAGTATAGATGTACAAGAAAATGAACAAAATAAAAATAAATCAGATCGAATGTTGTGATAGGATCAGAAACAGAATAGAATAGAGGCAAAAAGAGAGAAACTAGAGTGTATCGGAAAGTAAATCCAAGTGCATAAAGGGAATCGATAGAAAGACAAACAGAATACGTGAGTAATTGAATGGGAAAGGAATAAAAAGTGGGAGAGACAAAATAAGTTAGGAGATGGTCAATAGACCAAAGAGAGAGAGAAAGAGAGAGAGAGACAGATAGAAGAAGGATAGCACTGCATGGCACGGCACGGCATGTCACGTGTCTTGTCTCGGTCATGTCGTGGCATACAAACCTGGCTTTCACCGACGTCACTACAGTACCCACTGTGACATTTTCTTTGATGTGAATGGGGCCGTATACATTCGCATCCCACACAGGTGGTTTATTGTTTCTGTCTACGACGTCTAACTCAACGTCCACGTCTGCGGACAAGACTGGCATCCCTCTGTCGGAGGCCCGTACTCGCAGGCGATAGCTGTCACGCTAGTGGCAAAACATTGGGCCGTCAACTTATAGGACATTTTCTTTCGGGATTTTATAGTTGGCGGTTTTTTTTTGTTTTTGCGATTGTTTTCCGTTTCGTCACTCTTTTTACTTTGTTTTCTTTCTTTTTGTTCGTATTTTTTTTTATTTCGTCTTTTCCGTTGGAGTTTACGAAAGTGCTAAGGCGTCACTCGGCGTCGAGCGCGTCCACATGAGAAAGTACTTTCGACTCGGTTTTTCCGCTTTTTATTCGCGAGCGAAATTGAAACGGAAGAAGAAGAGAGAAAGACGAACAGATAGAAAAGATAGACAGATAAAGAAAAACAGAGAGATAAAGGACCGTGCAGTCTCGTAGGTATCCTGGTGGACATAGGACGACTCCGTTGCGTATTACCTCGGTGACAGATTCATTATCTTCCTAACATACAAATCCATTAATTTTCCTAACAACTTTTGCTCAGTTTAATGGAAGTGCATCGCTTACGTAAGAACAAGGTTTACTGCAATGAACTCAAACTGTGAGGTGGGTCTTTCGTGAGTAGTTTCGTGAATAATTGCAACATACTGTGACATGATGACAGTGATGATGATGAGAATCATGGTGATGATGATGGTGATGTTGATCGTGATTATGATGATAATAACGATGAAGATACTACATCGCCGACTTCTGTTGATTAACAAAGCATTGATAGCATATATACGTGTAAACATGTACATTTGATAATCAATTTTAATTAAATAAGTAAATTAGGAAGATTATGGACAAATGTAGACGATGTAGTTGCGATGATATACCTACCTGTCGAATACATACATTTGCATATTTGAGCTCATTGCTGTACTGAATGTATTAGTTGATTAATGCAAACAAATACTTTTACCGGTGCGATGTTATTTGGTTTAATTTGATTTTATGTATTATACAACAAAAGTATTCGATAATTGCGTAACGTTATGTAGCAAATATAAAATTAGAAAAAATTTTCTTTCTAACAAAAAAGTGCGTCTTTAAAAATCACTCATTGAATACTATGCTGATTGCATTAGAATAAATGCTGTGCTCATCCGAGATAACACGAAAGCGGAAGATATACTAGATGTTTTAGAATTGCATCTATAGATTCTTCGATCAACTTGCGTTAATATTTCTTTGTATCAAATGCATTATAAATTTTCGCTGCATCTTGTTATTCTAAATTCTAAGACTATGTTAAAATAAAAGTTTGTTTGAGAAACTAGAAGACTCAAATTTTCACATCTTTTGCAGTATACCTAATTTACGAATGTCACTTTTCTTCCGAATATTACAAATTCTTATGAAAGTGTCTAGAAACATCAAAGAATCTATAAAATAGCAGGTACTTCTAAATTATCTAGTATAATGAAATGTAACAGCGGGTGAATAGTAATAAAAGATGAACATTAAAATTATAGTTAAAAATTATATTAAGAATTTGCGTATTGTAAAAAAATATAATAAACGACAATATGTCTAGAAAATTTAATAGAATTAAATTAAACTGAATGAATTTGAGTCTTAATTTTTAAAGCTTAATTTTGAATATAAAATTCTCTGAAATTCTATTCACCCGCTGGTCTTAAAATAAATATCGACATCGCGATTTATGTTAATAAAAGCGCTGCATCATGTCAGACATTCGAAAATTGATTCTACAATCGGCATCCTTTGTTCCCAAGTGAACATTTGCTCGCAAAGGTTTGTCTATAATTAGGATCTTGCTATCTCATAAGATTTCTAGTAATGAAAACTACCGGCTCTCTTCCTGGAACATTAAAAGTAATTATTGAAGCTGTTCCAGTAAAATGGAACCAGATCCCTGTACAATATCTGATATCCAACGGACGTTAATCAAATATATACACGTAAAACATGTACACTTTGATTATGATTCCATTAAATACGCTGATTAATATTAGAAAAGGTGCTGCTATGTAAAATATGATTACAAACTGTGCTGTTACAAACTATGCTAACACAGAATGATAAATAAAAACACAACGTAACGTGATTTGAGCAAAGCGGATCGTTTAGTGCTCAATTAGATAAAAAAATCGATAATATAAATTAATTCTAAATGTTTAATAGTACTTATTATGTAAACTTACTTTAATTAAAGATCGATGTATTCAAATTTTTCCATTAAGACCAATTACATCAAGATGTTGATGCAATTACTACTTAAGTATAAAATAATTTTTTACATTCCTCACATTTTAAAATAATTTAAGAAGATAAAATATTAAAAATCCGATATTAATTTAGAAATAGATATCGGTTATTTATATTAATATTTGTGAAACGTCCGTTGGATATTCAGCACCGCGGACAAATTGACAGATCACTGGTAGCGCAATATCGGCACAATAAAGGCATCCTTCACCTACGGATACATACGAGACCAGGATGAAAGAGCGAAAATAGATAGCGCGGTAGCACGTGTGTATGTACATAAAAATACATCGCGTGATATAAAATTTCGAACAGAAATGCTCGAGAAGAAACGATTAGATATAGAAATATTTTGTAGAAATTGAGCAACTATAGAAGAGAAAGAGCAGAATAGATAGATAGAAAAAGAGAGAAAAAGAGAGAGAGAGAGAGAGAGAGAGAGAGAGAGCGAGAGAAAAAGAGAGTGACGTCTCCGAGTGACAACGATAACAACAACAGAGGCGAAAAATCATCGAAACGATAAAATGTTGAATAATCGAACGGAAAGGCGTTCTAGTATTAGCAACGAATATTATACTTTTCTTTTGCGCTGGTATAACAATGGTCACATCATGATGTGTCTCGATGCAAGGTGTGAAACACAAGAATATAGATCCTACTTACTGGAAAACAGCCCTTTTTTTTGTCATCATCAAATCCGAAGAAAGTAAATGGTGCAATGAACACAAACATAAACAATAAGAAGTTCAAATTAGTTTCTTTACGAAATCAACCAATGCAGGCATTTTCATGCAAGCGAGAATGCGATAAAGAGGCATCGGGAGACGGGGGAGGGAAAAGAAAGGGAGGGCACAGAGAGGTTGATGACAGAGGGTAAACTGGAGGAAGGCTTAGGGGGGGGGGAGGTTGAGACGGGGAGAAAAAAAAACTATGACGACCCCTCGTCTGATTCGTTCTCGTTTTTAACGACACTCAAAAACCGATGGACGTTATTTCTGATCTCGTCGTGATAGTTAATCCGCACGTTTTCGGCTTTCCTTTCATTCCGTGATTACTTCCGTTCACTTTCATTCGCATTCTTCCCGTTTCGTCACGACAGTGGTATGCCGCCCCAATCACAGAAGAAAAAATGTCACACCACGGACAGTTCTCTTATGATCTATACATATGTATATACACATATCTATACATTGGTAAACGCTCTCAATCAAAAATACTTTTCGTGTTCTTTTCCTTTTCTTTGTCAGTCACGTCGTGGTACACCGGGAGAGTGGGATGAAAATCGGGAAACGTCAGAGAGAAAGTTTGTTAGAGAATGAGAGAAAAGAAGTAGGAAAATAATAAAGAAAAAAGATGAAATTTTACAAACTAAAAGAAGTAGTAACAAACAAAAGAACACAGGCTTTATCTAACATACAAATCGATTAAAGTATCGATAGGTAGATAGAGAAACTTATCGGAAAAGTAATCAACATAGCTAAATAATAATAGTTATCAAGCAGGCGTGTTTAGGAAAAGTAATTATCAACATAACAATAAAAAACAAAATGCAACATACGAAAAATACTTTTGTACGAGAAGGAACGAAAAGAAAGATTCAGAAATTAGAGATAGATGTAGGAAAAGATAGAGATAAAGATAATGAGAGAAAGAAAGGGCGAGGATGGATGTAGGAGCGAGAGCGAACGATCCGTTCCTGTAAAGGAATCAAAAACACATTCATATAAAATATGCAAGCATTGTCAAAAATTGTTTATGTCTGATGCACCACAAAATGCGTAGAGGTTGAAGTACACCGTACGTGGGGCTCAAAAAATGTTGTTCCCACCTGCTCCTGGAAGTTCAAAAAACATCACTTCCCTTTTGAAAAACATTCACAATTAATAATGTTAGTTGATTAATTAAAGATCATTAGTTTCCTCCGAACGTTTCCATCTCTTTTTGTCATATCTCTTATTATCATCGTTTTGCATCTTTCCTTTCCATTTTTTTCCCGTTTCTCCATAACGCGTAACACGTACAAAAATCACACACATCCTTTTCTTGGCTACTTTTGGGAAAAGTATGAAAAGTGCACACGTTCGCGTTCGGTCGGCCGTGCACACGCACGTACGGACCGAGCCGCACGCGTAATTTTTTTTTTTTTGCAAAATCACTCGCGTCGGCATTTTGCAACTCGCCAAATTGATCGAAAATCATGATTGGCGTCGCGACACAAAACCGGAAAACGCGGCAAAACGAATGACGAACAAAGGAAATTAAGTGAAGAGAAAAAGAAGGACGGAAAAGAAAAAGTATACGCGCGCGTTTTCTTTTTTTTTTCTTTTTTTTCTTTTCGACCGCTTATACGTAACTCGACGACCGATTTTCGACGAAAATTGAATGAAAAAACTGGACAAGAGGCTTCGTTTGGAATCATTTAAAAAGGTACTCGCGCCGCGAGTATGTTCTCAATAGAGAGAATGAGAGAGACAGAGAGAGAGTGTTTTGTTGCAAAAATAGCCCGAACGGTCGATCGATTCAGGTACATGAAGCGTTTGAGGAAATCAGGCATAGCTAAGTATTTACCATAGTGAACACATTGTGCATATCAATGGGAATTAAAAAGTTCTATACATGTGCCGTAAAAAGGAAACTCATTTCGTTGCATATTAGTGATGAGAGAAATAATTGCCGACCAAACGTATATTAGTATACAAGTTTATCCGCTCAGCAACAAAACGGATTCGTGTTAAATATAACGTAAGTCAACGCAAACGTACAATATATCGGCAGAAGGTGTACACTCAAGTTTTATATTTATACGAGATTATATATATATATATATACGTATATATATATAAATAGATATAGTATACTACGTATATAGCCTACACATTCCTGGGACACGCGACACTTGTTCGGGACGAGTAGAATCCGCAGGATCTCATTCTTGAAAATGTCGCGGATAGTCCAATTAATTAGTGCAACAAAGATTATTGCGCGCGCTGTTAACATCGCGGAATGCTTATATTGCTGAGACTTTCGTTTCCGCAGTATTCGGAGTGTATCTGAGAGCAAAAGAAGCTGGCAAGCCGCAAAGAAAAATTGCAAGCCTCGCCCACGAAAAAGTGGGTGTGTTCCAGGAAAACGATGCTGTCCATACTGCTAAAGAGAGACGATATGTAGATCAGCGATTTAATATGGATACTCACGTCTAGAGGCTTCTTTAACACGATCCAACCAGACTCTGGTTGAATCTCAAAATACTCCAGATTCTGCTCGTTGTTGGGTGAGCTCAGCGAGTACACGATCGCACCATTGTTGTCAGCATCCTCGTCGGATGCCGACACTCTTAATATGTTTGTTCCAATGCTCGCGTCCTGCTTCACGTTTTCCACATATCTCTGCGAAAGGACAAAGAGCGTTCGATACGTTAGTACGATATTCTTGGAGATATTTGTGAGATATTTAGTTACATCCGCTTTGCGAAAATACAAGACAAGTAAACACGTTACTTAAAATTGAAAATTATGAAGTATTCAGTTTCAGGACTGCAATTGGTTAAACAACCCCATTTCTCTCGAGAAATGTTATTTTTTAATTAATTTCCGGTTTTATTTTGACGGAATTTTATTAGTTAAAAAATATAGTGAGATTGTAACTTAGTCTTCTCAAATATACACGTAACGAGTTTAAAGTAGAAATGGGCCGAGTCCATAATTTACGAGATCCACTTTAGATATGGCTTCGTGTTGCGGACTTTACAAATTATGGACTTGTTCTCCGCTTGCTATATAAACTCTCCGTATGTGTATTAAATCGATGGAGGGTACAATGTATGCACTTTGATCAAGCAAATGGTAAAACTAGCCCAAAGTTACGTCGCGAATATTCTTGAGTTACGTGCATCGAAGCATGACTGATGGTGGTTTCGTCACGCTCAGTCTTACTTCCGGACATCTGCTTTCGCGTTTCTAACCCGCATGGTTCCCTAAATGCTTGCCTTGGGGTTGAGTGTACCCACCTGTCGGTCAAACAACGGCGGGTTGTCATTCACATCCGTTATCTCGACGGTAAATGAGCAAACACCTTCCAACGAGGGTTCGCCCTGATCCGTCGCCTTAACGGTGACAGATACAAATTTCCCGTCGTCGCCTTCGCGATCAAATACCTGAAAACACACCGTATCTTAGTTATTAGATACAAATACATCAAAATCTATATCAATTTTTTCAACATCAATATAATATTTGTAAATAATTTGCAATTAAAGAATTTTTTTAATTGCCACGATATAACGATATAAACTGTAGGAAAAATTGCTTTTACAGAAAACAATGATAAACTAGGCGATTAAGTCGATTAAGTCAACTGATCAAATTTTATTACATTATTGAAAGAATACTAAACTTATTCCAGAATTTAGTATAATTAACGAAATATGTATATTTTCATATCGTTTCTGATTAATATAGCGAAATAGCGAAATAAAAAGTGAAGAGTAATAGAAACATGTAAAAAATGACGTAGTAGATATATTATTGCATTAATATCTTTTTGTTAGAAATCTTTATACACTCGCGGCACGAACAGTAATTAGAGTGTTAAGTGCCTTGCATGCTTATCGTTCGGTCTACGATACATACAAAAGATAGGAGAGTAGAAGCTAGAATTAGTAATTGTTAGATGTTTTTCATTGCGTTTAGAATACTAAGTGCACTCTCCAACGCGAGTTGCATTCGTATTATCTTTTAAAGCTGATACATTTTGATACAGTCAACGCAATTCATGGCTTTATCAAACATTTGCTCGTTGCTTCAGGTCAAATAAAGTCAAGCGTAAAAAGAACTTATACATTAAATATAAAAAATATATTAAAATATTTTTATTAATCAAATAGTATTATAAAATAGACGACCATTAAAAGTACCTTATTAGTCAAGACTTGACCGGTTTCTTCGTCAACGGTAAACTTTGTGCCCTTCTGATTAGGCTGTTGCACGATCGAATACTTGACTTGCCCATTGACACCCTTATCCTCGTCAGTCGCCTGTACCTTAATGACCGTGCTGCCATTCGGCGCACCTTCCTCCACTTTTGGATAATACATCCCGCAATCCTTGAAGACCGGCTTATTGTCGTTCACGTCAGTTATAAAGACCACGACAACCGCGGTGCTAGTGTGAATGGTTTTATCGCCATTGGGACAACACGCGCCGTCGTCCAAGGCGGTGACGTTCAGCTCGTATTTGTCCCGATCCAAAGAGATCTCTTTCCCGTGAAGACGAATCACACCCGTGATCTCCTCGATCACGAACTGTCCCGACGTGGTGTTCCCGCCGACGAATCGGAACCGCACGTTATCGCCGTCCTTGTCAGAAGCCACCACGGTGGTGACCAGGGTGTTCGGTCCGGCGTTCTCGTCGACGTTAGGCGTGTAAACCTGCTGGGAGAATTTCGGCTCTTCGTCGTTTTTATTCTTCGTGTATATCCGCACTGTCGCTGTGCCCGTTTTCGACGGCTCGCCTGAAAAGCAAACTCGTTTAATTATTTAGTAAACATTTCGTTCCAACGTTCTAACTAAATTAACAATAGCGCGATGTTTGCAAAAAACGTAACCATAAGAGATACATGACTTTTTAATCTGCTTAAAACACGATGCGAATCGCGAATGTAACAGTGACATGTACTGCATTTAAACGAATTACAAATCGCGCTATAGTGACTTAAATTATTAAATTCGGGATGGGATACGCATATTAAGGAATATTTACTACAACGTCAAATTTCCCGATATGAAATGCACTCATGGACGCGCAATAAATAAAAGCGTACGTGTTATTTGTGCCAATTCGGCCGCTTTATTTCCAATTAAATCGCGACTAGTTTGAAAACCACCACGCATTCGCACCGTATATATGCAAATAACGCAAATTCGCGTTTACGGGTTTGAGCTGTACCCCGCGCGGCGCGAGACGGGGATTTGGAGCTCGTTTGAAAACCAAATCCGTGAGATTTAGCCGCTCCGGCTGATCCTCGGATTGCTGACGGAACGTAAAGGCGGCCGATTTCCGCTTTCTACGTGACCAAATCACCGGGTAACACGAGCATCAACTTTACGGTTTTTGAATTTCTTAAAGCGAGGCATTGAGGGGAACTTTATTGACCATCCGCGAACGTGAGCCGATGAAACAAACGAGTTAAAACGAGTTACACTGAGAAAAAAAATTGGTTGTACGGACTAAATTTGTACACTGAGAAAAAAAGCTGTTGCTTCAATTATAGTGGTATTACGGGGTGCCAAAAACATAAGTAGTTTATTCAATTGTATTATTATTAGACCCAATGTCTGCATTTTTAAACCAATAATTCAATCATTGTTTTAATAATCCAAATATTGGGTCTATTAATAATACAATTGAATGAACTACTTATATTTCTGGCACCTCGTGATACCACTTTAATTGAAGCAACAGCTTTTTTTCTCAGTGTATAATTGTTGATCCAATGGTTGATTCAACAATTATTAAGTTGCATTAAAAAAGGTATAGGTCATTCATGTCGACCATCAAAGTTTTTAAATCAAGAATTAGTTAATTCAACTAATGTTCAGTTAAACCAACTAATGTTTAATTGAACGTATCGGACTAAATATTTTAGTTGGATGAAACACATTTTGCGTTTTTCAACAAATCTTTTTTCTCAGTGTATATGTTACGGTCAAAGCCCATAGCGCGGGCGTTCTTAGAATTGATTAGTTAATGTGCGGAACAACCAAGCGTTTTGGTAAAAGCCTGAAACAGTTTTGTGTTTCGCCTTTTGACTGGTATGTTTTTAGTCAATCATAGGAATAACCATGATGTAAAAAGAAAGGTGTAACATTGCGCATAATGGCGGTCGAGTACTGAATTTTTGGCCCAAATCTGATTGGTCCATTCGCATGTGGGCAAAATCTGATTAGTCCTCTACTGCGGTTTGGCCAAAATCTGATTGGCCTCTACTGCGCATTCACGGGAATCGTTCACTTTTCTTTTTACATCATGGGAATAACTAACGTGGCTGATCAAAGTTAGAAACTAAAAAGTATCACTTTGGCTAGTCAATCGTAGGTTTGGCTTAATTCGGACTTTGGTCCGGACTTTGGACACACACACACATACACACAGACAGGGTCTTCGCGCCCCTCCCCCCCCGCACCCACACCGGCGGCAGGCCGGGTGGACTTTGCTTTACCGGCATACAACTTTTGCGAGATCCACCCTCCCTACCGCCGGTGTGGGTGCGGGGGGAGGGCCGAAGACCCCCCCTTGCACCCGCCCGGTGTGTGTGTGATATGATACTCAAAATAACTGCTATATTTCCTAAACTTTTTTTGTTAATAACTTTTTAATTTTTTTATTTTAAAGCAGATAGATTAGAACATGCACGCGCAAGACGCATATTGGACTTAGATGGCCTGATTGTAATCATACTTAGGATTGACTAGTCAAAGTCCTAAGTGATACTTTTTAGTTTTTAACTTTGACCAGCCACGTTAGTTATTCCTAGGATTGACTAAAAACATACCAGTCAAAAGCCGAAACACAAAACTGTTTCGGGCTTTTACCAAAACGCTTGGTTGTTCTGCACATTAACCAGTCAATTCTAAGAACGCCCGCGCTATGGGCTTTGACCGTAACATATACACCGGATTTGATTAATCGTAAATAAGGCATTGAGATGACTTGATTCACGCAAAAATATATACTTCGATAATTCGAGTCACATTATGTGCCATAATCCAAACGTATAATATAATTTGTTCTTTCTTCTAAATGACTTACCCTTATCTTTAGCAGTGACGATGAATTCGTAGTAGGCATTATTGTTGTCCGCATCGAGCTGCTTATTATTAACAATGATACCATTGGAGTCCACGCTGAAGTGATCATCGGATACTAAATACTCTATTTCCGCATTTGCTCCCGAATCGGCGTCAGTCGCCTTGACTTTCAGTATACTCGTACCCAACGGGATATCCTCATCGACGTTGTGAGCTTGGTAATCCGGTAGCTCAAACTTAGGAGCGTTATCGTTCACGTCCGATACCCGTATCGTTAGCTAAAAATTAGATAAAAGAAAAAGTGGTAAGATGATTAAAACAGTGAAGCGTATTAACTTGACATTTAGTTCCAAATAAATATTCAACAAGTATAAGGAGAAGATCGCGCTCGTACGCAGATTTTGGGTGAGCTACATTTTCCAAGAGAAAGAATTGTTATTCTTCGCGGAAACAGCAAAGTTTGAGAAACATAAATCCAGTTACCTCGACCGATGTCGAGAAACCACCAGAGTCCTCTGTAGCCGTCACTATCAGAGAATAAATGTGGGGCTGCCGCAGATCCTCAAAATCCAGTTCTTTCGCAAGTTTCACAATTCCAGAAGTTGGACCGATGTTGAATGTACCCGCGGCTCCTTGACCTTGCGCTTTCAGCGTGTAGCGTATCTCCCGATCGGCGAATGACTTGGCTTTCACCGATATTATGCTGAAAAGTTTGAACACGTGACACTTGCACGAACATCCCGCGGATTTGACAGCTCAGGAATAGGCAAAAAAGCTACGGTGTAGGAATAAATTTGGAGAAATCTTGATTATTTGTCACGCGAACGAGCAACTTGGTCGAATTTAGATCGAACTTCGAAAAGTCAACTAACCCGAAAATAAACAGTTCCGATAGTAAAGTGGACTGAAGTCAAACAGTTACGATATTCAAACGCAAGCAGTCTTGTACAAATAATGCCGTTAAGAGCAAATAAAATAATGTTAGCGAGCTGGACGTGGAAAAGCAATCATGTAAAAATAGCAAACGAAATCCACTTGTATCTCGTAAATTTTTTAAAAAAGAGTACTAGATATTTTATATTATTATCTCTTGTGACATTTTTAATTATATTTTAATTATATTTTTACAAACAGCAAATGTTATCACAAAAGACTGCTTTTTCAGAAAACGTCATATAATTTACTGCAGTAACAATGATAGAAACATAGTCATAAAAATATAATTCTACTTTTTAGGATTAAGAATATTCTAGGTGTCAAAATTGATTTATCCAAACGTTGCTAAAATTATTTATATAAAGCAGAAATATCTTACAAAAACTTCTGGTCGTTCTTTTAATTAAATACAAACTGAAAGGGTTAATTTGTTATTGGAATGGACTTGCGAACTAACTCGGAGTCTTTCTTCTGGTTTTCCGGTATCTCGGCCTCGTACGCCGTCATATAGAACTGCGGTGCGCGTTTTCCACCGACGATCGATAGTCTCTCCTCAGGAGTCGACTGGAAACGCCTCTCGTCGATACGGCCGTTCTGATCCTCGGCTTTCACGTAAAGGACGTACTCCATATCCAACTGGAAGAGGTCGGTACCTCGAGTACGTACTACTCCTGATCTCTCGTCGACCTCAAAGCGACCGCCAGCTGCGTATATAGTAATTAATTAATTAATTAATCGGTTAAAGGAATCAGTTAGGATACGTTATCTCTGTTAGCTCTGCCAAAGAAGATTTTGCAATGAACCAATATTAATTACATAGTAATTATATCACGCTTTCTAGTTTTCGTTCGAATTACTAATTAAGATCAGAATTAAAATCAAATTAAATTTCAATTGAAATAGTAATTGAGTCCATACGTAAATCTAAAGGAGATTCACCGCAAGAATCCAATAATAAATTTTAGTTTTAAATTTGATTTAAGCTATTAGATATCTGTTACACACAATTTAATACACTGGGTGCATCACATTAATGACAGAATGAGTATATACTTCATATTGTGCCAAAATAAAAATTGTTTACGATATCGAAGTGCGATTATTGTGGGAAAGCATTCGGCGTAATGGCGTCATTACTATATAATCCTGTAAATTACGGAATATGATACTAGGTCGCCATTGTAATCATCAGGTGCATTTTCGATGAGAACAATACGCGATTTTACGCCAGCGCGATGCATGTAAATTAATAATTAGGCCGTATGTGTGATCATTCTACATATTCGTATGTGGCATTTGTTAAATTCAACATATATTTCTCTTATAATTAATCAAACGCAACATGTTCAATTGACAGAATATTCTCTCGTTTAATGAAAAATTCAGTACTAAATTCTCGATCGATGTTTTACTTATACAAACGAGACAATTAGTCTTTCTAATTGGTAGTAATATAGCATTTGTCAAGAGCGAGCATTCATATATTTTCCTGCTGATATGATAATTAATTTCTTCGTGTAAAATGGAAATAATTAAATATGTGCGCGTGCAATATTGTATTATAATTTTTATTATAAAAAATATTGATATAAAGAGGTACTGTTTCTATCATTGTAATGTAACATACGTTATATATAACAATTTTGTAAAAGATTGATTGATTGGACTGGATTATTGTGTAGCAAACAAGTTCTGTAACAATTATTTAATAAATACAAGAGTAATACACATACGCCTGTAAGGCAAACAGCATAAAATACGAACGTGAATGAGTATGAAAACGGGATGGAGAGATATTTTATACAAAAATGTTTTTAATTTCTTATATTTATATTAAATTTTTCTCAAGAAAGTATCAATTATTCATTAAAGCAGAGATTTATTGAATTTTGTATTACTATACGATACTATATGGATATTGGAAATTACTTTCCTTGCATCCAGCTTTTTAAATATAACATATATTCAAAAACAATTCACATAAATATTGCCTAATTATTATTTAGATTATCAATATATAACAATTATCGAGTTCCTAGAAAGTCCAAGTATTCTACGTACGTTTTGTTCTTTTTCGTCGAGTTTAATCTCGTTCTTTATTATATCATATATTGTCAGCGGAACATACGTAAGCGTTAAGGCACGAAATATCGAATCTCGATTACTCGTGTTATTACGTACTTCGATCTCGCACGATGAAGTAATGGATGTTGTGGTCGGTGTCAGGATCCCTGGCTTGAAGGGTGAACACGTGAGTGTTCGGCGGTGCGTTCAGCTGAACGACCGTTTGCATCGGTAGTGGCCGATTAATGAAATACGGAGGCTCGTCATTCACATCCTTCATGTTGATGATGACGCGCTGATTGTCGGTATCTATAACGTCACATCGATTATCGCGTATACGTAACAGCCACGCGAACACATTAGCAATGTAGAGCAGCCGGTACGCCACTTGCGTGTTGCAAAATTTTAATCGTTAACGTGCAACGCTATTTCACAATGCTATTTTTTAATAGAACACTCCGAAGATTAACGACCTCAAAACGAATCTGTATTTAACCGCATAATAAAAGCAAATAATGTATTATTTTTTTATGTTTTACGTGAGAGATACCAAATTAGATTTTATAAGGAAATATGTATATTGTTGGGAAGAAATTTAATTGCACAGGATGCTGTATTCCTTCACGCTGTTGGTACATAGTTATCTTCTTTCAAAATAAGAGAGATTCAATTAGAATTCAACAATATTCTCCTTTCGTAACAGTATTTCTTTTTGCACAAATGTATACTGTATATTTTCAATTTTTCGCACGCAAATAGCGTTTGTGGCTGCGCCGACTGATAAACAGTAATTCATTTTGCAATATCTAAAATGCTACTCGAAGCAATAAGAATGCGCTTCTACAGAAAAGTCTTTTGAGAGACATGAAAATGCAATATGAAAGCAATATAAGATATAATAATGTTTGACTTATTTGCTTAATATATAATACAAGTGTGCGATAGAGATTGCTACTTACATTGAAATCCTTTGGAAGCCGATGATGCGAGAAAAGAAAAGAGTTATAATTATTATTAGAAATATAACTTGCGGAAAATATATTTCCCGAGATACGACAGATAGATACGTCAATAAATACTTTATACAATAATAAACAATAGTTGCGATTAGTTACCCAAGAAGAACAGGAAGTCAGGATGACGTCAAAATGACCTCAAGATGATGTCAAAGTGTCAATTTTTTTTGCATCATTTTGACGTCATTTTGACGTCATCATGACTTTCTGTTCTACTTGGGTAATGCTGATTTACAATACATAGGTAAAAGAAAGTACATAAATGACACATATAAATGCTTCTGTAATTATTTTTATATTATAATTTATATACACACACATTATTCGCCAAGTAATTAAAAGTCAAGAACAAAATGGAATGTTTGGACGTTAGAAACAAGTAAAAAGGAAATGTGGAAGGCGCGCGCATATCCTCAAATATTTGTTGCCGTATCTATTATGGCGCGAGACACGACCGTGTCTCTTGATTTATAATTTCGCATATCTCTGCAAAGTATATTTGATAAAGTTCTTATCCATGTTCAAAATCATCTACACGAAACGACAGATACCGTACCCAAAGATAGAGCATGAATTAAAGAAAAGCGTGAATGTGTGAGAATGGGCCATAAATGTGCCAGTTGAAAACTATTTCAGGCAATACTTATCGAAATAAAATTTTACCATCATAAAATGGACACGGGACACCGGGTGGATATCGCACGCACGGCTCTTCACATGCGGAGAATATCGAAGCAAAAATTAATTAAACAATATAAAGACTATCGAAAAATATTTTATTCAAATGTTATAAATTATATTATAAAATACAATTAAAAACGAAATTACGCAAAAATAAATATTTTCCAGAATATGTATTTTCTACATAGCGATAAAATCAAATTAATAAAAATGCTATGAACAAACATTTTTTCGCTAAAAATCAATCAAGTGGTCGGAGGATTTATAAGTAGAAGTTGTAAAAATCTTTGTGATAGTACCTGTACCTGTGTTCGTAATAGTAACCCAAAAGTCGATAGTCTTCTCCGGGCCTAATTCCTCGTAGTCCCATTTCTGTTTGACCATCACAGAGCCATTGGCGCCCACGGTTACCCACTTGTTCTCGTCTCTTATCTTGTAGGTCTCCTTCTCGTTTTCCTTCTCGAGATAAAACGCGATCTTGCCCTCGACATTTCCGTCCGCCTCTGTGAAATCGACTTTCTTTGTCGGTCGCACCGCTCTGGTAACCCTTCTCTTCTGTATACGATGCACTTCCGGTGGATCATCCGGTTCTGAGGTGAGGAACCTCACGATAACCTTGGCCGGCTTCTCAGTGCTGCGACTCGGCGTGCGTAGGTCGTGTGCCTCAACGACCAACTCGCACTCGCTATCCTGCTCCGGATTGACTTCCGGCTCGCCGGCCAGTAACAATTCGCCGGTTTGCGGTACGACGATCAGCAGGCTACTAGGCGTGACCAACTTGTACGCGACCTTGTCCCCGTCGGCGTCCTTGGCCGTGACTTTGCCTACAGTGGAGAACCTCTTCCAGCCGGGCTGCGCTACGTTACCTTTGCGCAAGGTGTCCACGTTGGTCGGTCTGATCTCGAAAACGTACAGCTCACGTTCGAAAATAGGACTATTGTCGTTCTGATCGAGCACGTGAACAATACCACTGATCTTCGAGGTGCTGAGGAAGTTACCATCCGACGCGTGTATCACGACGGTGTAGATCCCGCGAATCTCGCGATCCAGAGGTTTCGCGGTGACCACCCTGACGCCCTGCATCTGACTCTTTAAGGTGAGATTGAAACCGGTGTCGCTGGACTCGCTCTCTCGAAGGGCGAAGGGGCGTTGTCCATTATCGTCCGGCAGAATCTTGTAGTGAACCGGAAAACTGCCACGTGCCCGCAGAACTGGAAAGCCGTCTATTCGCGTTCCAATCGGTGAGTTCTCCGGTACTTCACCCTCGCCCAAACGATCGTGCGAGAAGGTCAGCATGTTCCGGCGATTGATGACATAGAGGTGAAGGTCGTGAGTCTGCGTGCCATTGGCCAGTTCCTCCAGAACGATCAGATTCACTGGACGATCCACCAACGGCGTCAGATCCGACGTCGTCATCACCAGACCGTTGCCCAGCACGGTGAAGTACTTGGAGAAACCGGTCTCCAGAAGACGGAAATTGGAGGCGCGACTTGCATCGCGCCGGAATTGCGTCACCTCGTAACCGGGGTAGACATCGTGCGGCAACACGGCCACCTTGGCGTAGATGACGGAAGTGATTGCCAGTAGGAAGACGACGACTCGTGCGCGCCACATCCTGCTCTGTTTGTACTGCTCTCCCGCTCTCTATCCTCTCTCTCTCTCTCTCTCAGTACGCCAGGTACCTTTACTAGAGCATCAGTGTTGATGCCAACTGAAAGTAAATCACAAAGAAAACTGTTAGTCAAGGAGATACGATAGGTAAACGTAAAAACTCGAGAAATAAAACTACTGGGTAATTTTGATAAACAAAGTGGAGGTAAAAATTAACGAAATGAAAAATTGATAATATTATTTCACTTGAAATTTTTTGCTTCTTCCTTGGATTCAAAGAACAGATTACTCGCAATAAGTCATGCATAATTAGGTTTGCCATAATAAAATTTTCAAAACTACGACTCATAAGCCAAAAACCCCGGACATTCGCTTGCAACCCCGGACGCATACAAAAATGCGAATAGGTTAGCAAACTGGTTATAATAAACAATAAATAAATAATTATTTTATATCTCGTTTTCAATAGTACTTATTAGAGTAAAATGCATAAATTAAACGTGTTTTTAATTTAAAAGAAGTTTTATTATTAGATATCTACCTTATTGTACCTATACCTACGTGCTATATTGTCATTGGTATTTTTAAAATATCAAATAATAAAATAACAAATAATTATGAAATACATTAAAGAACCAAATCAGCACCAAACTATTGGTTTTTATCAATAAATTGAAGTGATTGAATATGATGTGGTTAATTAAATCTTAAATACAAAATATTTAGAAATTTTCTTAAATCTTAAACCCCGGACATTCATAATTACCCCGGACACATTCGAAAAATCCCCTCTGACGCCCTAAAAAAGAGGACGGTGTTCGGGAAAAAGAGAACGGATGACAACTCGATATAATACGTCATAATACGTCACAAGACATGAACGTGTTACATTTAATTAATTTATTTTATTGTCTAAATATTATATAATTATATGTGAGTTAATTATTACATATTTTAAAATTGCTATTTGATATTTAAATTAATATTTGTTAACATCATGAGGAAAACCTGTCTAAATGTTTAGATTAATGAATATTTGCGTATGCATAAATCTTTTGATTAATGGTAGGCAAACGATAAAGTATTACGCTGTTTGTAACACTTTGCATGCGTGACAAATATGCGTCTATGAATTTATTGAAATAGATGAATTAACATAGCGATAATGAGGCCATGATGGCTAATGTCGGCGTTTAAGCGTTTCCAATGATTTTGCATGCATTTTCGATCATTGCATTTAGAATTTGAACAGCCGAGCCGTAAATTCATTACGCGTGAATTTACGCGCGCATCCTGTGACGCTATGACGGCATTTATATATTCGCGTGTAATTACACGCGTGTCGGCCGCAACGTGAGAAAGCCCTCATATAACGTCATTAACGTGCCTCGCACAAAAGCTCATGACCCGTGTTACGTATTGGAAGCAACACAGCAAATTAACCTTAATTTTATTTTCGATCGAACACTCCCTATACACGGCAGTAACGTGCATTTAACAGTCGCTTCCTAACGTAGCCCATTTTGAAGTGTATCGAGTGCTTCATAACAAGCATACGTTTTTCTTCCCAAAAGTTTAAAGAGAGGTATTAGGGAAGTAAAAATATTATTTGGTGAAGTTTGAAGTAAAATCCACTTTGATGTCGAGACGCATGTATAGTTCGATTTAACACTAAAGCTACCGACAATTTATATATATACCTATTTCTACCAAACCGGATTATATGTATATTAAAAAAAAGTCGAGAAGTTAATTGAGGAAAAGCGATAACATTGAAAGCAGAATTTTCATCAAAAGTTTAAAAACGGCTATTTGACCAGCGGTGGTAGGTTTAGTGTTAATTTTAAGAATACAAACGTTGAACAGTTTCGACAAATTAAACTGCAGTATATTTATGTATAATATTGCAATATTATATTTGCAACTTATTTCATATTTTGTTATTCGATCGGTGAGTAATATTTTTATTTAATTAATTCGAAATTGATAATAATATCAATCGGTGTGAATTGTATTTCACGAAAATTTTCATATCACGATTGTATAAAATTTATTTTAATGTTATCACATCGTAACACAACATAAATAACGTAAAGCTCTCGTGGAATCTAATATGATCTCATATATCGTTTCGAAATGCGACTATCTTAATCTTGCGCTTTATATTCAATTACGGCGAGACTACTGTTATCATTCGCATAAAATCCGCATTGCACGAAACGCTTACAATTTCGGTATTATGATAATACCCCGAGAAAAGGGAAACACCGTAATTCTAAAGATAAAGATACAATCCGCATGTAAAATAGTGCAAATAGAGCAATATGAATGGTAATTCTACATTTATGATAACGCCAAACTTCTTATGAGGCATAATTTTATAAGCTTACGGTCAATACTTGTCTCGTAACACGGCTATATCTCAATTGAAATCTGAAAGAAATTGAATACAAAATAAAATTGGCAATGTTTAAGATGCTATGTTTTTCAGAAAACATGATACACTGAGAGAAATGATCTGATTGCATGAACAAAACATCTGATAGAATGCATTCTGGTGAGATGGAACAGAATTTCTGGTTGTCGTGATTGAACTCAATTTTTTGTAACTAGGACGTTTGATAGACGTAACTATAAGGATTTGATTAGTATTTTCCAGTTGGATTAATAAAATTTTTAGTTACAAAGGAACGTGCAACCAGAATTCTGGTTAACGTTACCCGCAGCGCACTCTAGCAGTTTTATTATTGTACGAGTTAGGCGAACATTAAGAAGAAATTCTGGTATATTTAACAGGAAGAAATTAATCATGCTCATCTGGCAATTCCTAAAAGAATTTTGATTCGTTCATTTTCCAACAGACATACTGGTTGAATGTAATAGAATTTCAATTAATGCAACCAGATTTTTTTCAGTGTATATATTAATATTTTATATATATTACAAAAGAAATGTTCTGTTTACAATGTGAATAATTCTAAAGAATAAATGTTAATATCTTTTATCTGTCATCTTATTCTTTTCAAAATTTGATTGAGATGTGTTTGTAATGTAACTTATGTTATGAAGTAAATGCAGACTAAAAAATTTAAATTCATAAAATTTTAATAAAAATAAACTTTTTTTGTACAAATCATGTCTCGATTAAATATGTTCTAAGAAAGTATCGTTGTCTAAAGTAATCGAACTGTGCGATAAAGTATGACGGGCAACGCGCCTTTAGTTGTCATACACTGCGCAGGATGCGATGAACAATGTCCGCATGTACCGGAAATAAGAACCGGCGCGTACGAGTTGACCATTGTCATTTAGTAACCCTCCGTTCCATTTGATTCTATTCACGCCCCAAGAGAACCGGATGTGAGGTCAGCCGCGGCTCGTTTAAGTTCGAAACCGCTCCGACGACCGTACCGAAAAAAGAAATGTGCGAACATAACTGTCTTTGTGATGTAGTGCGGTTGTAACGTGAGCGGCAATATTGGACGCAATATTGCCTCCGTGCAGTAATATCATACGAAATAAGAAACATGGATTTATATATTTGACAGTTATTGATTGCTAGAAGAGACATACGAAAATCATTAACAGATAAGAAATTTAAATATGAACGAATTAATTATAATATAGGTTTTTAAAATATATAGAATATAAAATATATAGGCTTTTAAAATAATTAAAAGTTTTGTTAATTAATAATTTGATCGGTAATTAATTTTATAATAATTTAAGCGTAATTAATCGGACGCGTAAACAATTAAAAATAGGATGATGTAATTATTTCTTTAGAACATTTGCAATATTTGAGTAAAAAATAAAATATTCTTTACACTATTATGCAAAAGTGTAAATCACTTTTTTGTTAAGTGAGTAGAATTATATTTATTTTTTACAAAAGTAAATAAAAGTGAGAAAATATATGTATATTCGACTTTTTTCAGGGTATATTTGGATAATATTTTTTTGGCTACGTAAATTAACCGCGCGGCTCGCAATATAATTACACCAATCTACAAAACACAGAAGTGCGCGCGTTTGCATCCCTGAAAATTATTTCGCGCTGAAAACTAAGTCCCAGTCCCGTTTGCATGTTGCCCGGCTTCTTTTACTTTTTATCTGCCTTTTCTTTCCTAGTTTTTATTCTTTTACGTAGCTACAAGCAGATGCTATAATGTGCTTCTGAAAGCAGCTTATCCGCTGTTCTACCAACTGTTGCGTTAATGGCATACGAATTTCTCGCAATTGCACGTAACGATAACAAATTCACGTGCGTCCCTTCGTATGTACAACGACACGAGCTGCCAAGTGCCTTTGTGCGCAAACCGCGTACTCGCAACAAGACAATACCGCAGAGTGTTTTCAAGAACTCAATCCACACCACACAGCAACTGTTTCTAACAACGTACCAGATCCCGCATCCTCCGGCAACTATCCGCAATGCAGGTCGCGCAAAAGTTTGCAATCCCCCGATATCGCGATACGCGTATGCAAGAGACCAATCCTAATTTGAAACAAGCAGCCGCCACAAACACGCGAACAAATCTTGGGACTATCTGTCGACGACGATAGGGTCAAATTCGTTGTAAGCAAAAGTATCGGAAATAATTATGTATAAACCCTTTACTAAGAGACGCATCAATCCTTAATGTGAAACAAAATGGCGACGATATATATATAGCAAAGCTGCGTGTCAATGATACATTGCGTGATTGATATAAATTGATTTTTTTCAATATTAATTGGATTTGAAGTTTAACTCATATAAACAGGTAAGGCCGTATGTGTTATAATTTCAATTGATTGAAATAAAAGAAATTATGAAAAGGCAGATAAACAACTGTGAAATAAAAAAAGTGACATTCTAGCCTTTTTTAATAATTTGATTTAATAGTAAAAAATGTATAACTTTGCAGAAAATGAGTGATTGTTGTGTACTTGGTTGTCATAATAGCTATAGGAAAGGTTTTTCCGTGAGACGTTTTTCCAACCAATGTAGAACGGCAAACATTATGGCTAGAAAAAATAGGAAGAAAAAATTGGCAACCTTCTCAATATTCTCTTATTTGTGAAGTAAGTACATATCCTACTGCGCGCTAATAATATTTAAAATGGGTATATGACAGTTGATTGGTTCCGCCATACTGTTTCACAGCCAATGAAAACTCACACAGGAATGACGCGTCTCTTAGTAAAGGGTCTCTAATTATGTGGTCTTCAAATACTTTAGGGCGCGTTTTCTAAGTAAAACAGAAATCCAGAAAACGCATATATGACGTTTTCTTCAATTTATGTTATCTAGGCAGTGTCAAGTGGATAATTCAGTATCCACATTCGAACATATATGGACATGACATTTTAATACCAAGTACCTATTGAATACCTATTCGAAAATTCTCTAATCGATTTCTTGACAATTGAATCGCGTTAGCGGCAGCGATACGTATTGAATTAACCCACCACTATGTCATCCCTATATCTATTTTCGTCGTAGCCGATACTCGCACACATTCGCAACCCGTTTATGCGCCCGCGCAGAACAATTCTCTCTCTCTCGCTCATTCTCTCGGCGTTTCCAATCTCCTCTCGGTCATCTCCCCGGCGGCCTCTCCTGTCTCGAGAAGTCGAGACCTCGTGTCCCTCAGAGGGACTGAAGTCGAGGGCCCGCGGCCCGGGAGCAGATGCTCCTCCGCCGGTCTGCAAGCTTACATTATACGGTTAAGACCGACGGAACACGACACCTAATCCCTCCTCGAAACGTATTAAGTGACTTCAGCTGGGACAGCCCAGGGACCGGGCTCTCGAGCACAGAAAACGATACACAGCGCGCGGACCTCGAAAAAAAGACCCGGCTTATTCCGGCACACTGACCTTGCGAGATCGGCGATGCACTCGCGGGTGTAATGCACCCGCATAGGATGCCTTAGCCCTTTCCGGAGATAGTCAGTTGGAATAACGTTTCGAATTTTTCTCACGATCGAATGGGGTAATCGCAGACAGGTGCTAACTGTTTTTAAACGATTCTTTAAAATGATAAATGAAACAAGCTAATTTTCTCTTGTCTGTTTACTAAATTTATAATAATCCGCGTTTAGTAACGGTAACGTTACGAGAAGAAAATATATTTGCAATAAAGTAGCATTTTGACTTTTTATTTTATTAAGGAAGACACATTTTTCAAAATGAAATAAGTGCAAGTTTAAATAAAAATTTACATTAAATGTTTCGGTAGAGCATATTATTTTTTCAAATTTTGAATATATTTGAGTTATATTGTATACGTTATTAAATAACGAATAATAGCGCAATTACTGAAAACATAATATCCAGTATAAACCTATTTTGTAGAGATGGTTTTGAAACGTTATTTGCGCAATCATGTATTTAATTATTACTTATTATTGTCGGAAACTTGATTATTACACTTTGCTCCAGTTTTCTCCGATGTAATTCTAAAATGTTTATTATATTTATTCCATTCTTTACTAAGAATTCATAAAATAAAATGATTAATTAATGAACTGAACGGATAACTATTTGGAGGAACTGTTGGACAGGAATCTGCATTGAATATATTTAACAATTCATTCAAACAATGGTGAGTTAATTGTGATAAAAACGCATTTGCACAACATGATCAAAACATTGCACGTATTGCGTGATATCATCACCGGTCATTTATGAAATATTATGCAAAATTTATTAATTTTCATGCGACACATATCCGTGTACATTGTTACATTTCAACAAATATCTCCTAGATCATTAAGAAACTAATGAATTAATTGATTGAAGTAAAACTGTCTTAATTTTCATATTTATGTTATAACAAAGAATTCTTTCTTGACAAGAAAAAAACATGAAGATTATGTAAGAGTGTTAATTATGCTATTTATTTAAATACATAAAGGAATCGATCAGTCTTTTTATGATCTCTTGTTTTCATGATTAATGCACATCCGCGATTATCGTTAGCAGCAAAGAGCGTAGATCCAATAACTCGACTTTAATCAACGGGATTAATAGCCATTCTGTAAAACGTAATAGACTCGTCATTTATCAAAAAGAGAATGGCAATTAAATCGCGTCGTTGAAACGGCACGATTACGCGGAACGTAAGTTGTGCTACAAAGTAGATACAACAATGCGAAGCATCTTCATTTGTGAAGCTAAATACTTACAAAGTGAAACGGAAATCGCACATTTACATCTAATAGCATTCAGGAAATCAAATAATGCCATTTAATTGTTCTCGATACCCATATCTCCGAATAAAGGGATTTACAAAGTTATTGACAAGCTTCTATTTCAGCGAAACAAACTACGGGTATCGGAGCATATATGTTTAAAATACGATAAAAATCTTGTTAAAGTTAAGACTCGGAATTGTTATAAATGTTGGAAGCTCTTGCAAGTGTTATGCAGTGATTCGAGCAACTATGTTTTCTAGCGTAAGCGTTTTCTAAATATGTTGTCTCGTCGGAGTACACAGCACTAATACTATCTCGTTTCTAGTTCTATTTTGCCCCTAGAGATAAGAGTAACAAGAAATGCGCGAAATTAAGAGGAAAACTTTGTTTTATCGCAGTGCGCTGGAAATATCCCATGCACCTTGACGTGCACACACTATACGAATCGTAATAGCACATGCATAATGTTGCGCAAGAGAAATACATAAAACTATGTATACGTCCTACAAAACAAGCAATATGTTAGGCATTGCAATTTTAGTTGCCAACTCAATTTACAAAGGCAAATAGTGTTTCTGATTTCTGTATGCCTTTCACTTTCCCAGAGTAGAAAAATCAAAATGTAATTTGTTAGAAATGTTTGTCAATTTAAAGACTAAAGATAAGGCACAAATTCTTTAAACTATTCAAATTTTATTTAGGAGCAATTGCGTTTAATATTTGATAAAGCAGCGAATAAGTCGCTGCTAAGTAATCTATTTGAATCATAGAATTCTTTAAATTTTAGATTCATTTTATTTTCTATAATGATAATATTTTATATAAATTGCTAATTTCAAGATTCTCCAAGACGTTTGATATTTTTTTAATATTATAAGAGTTTCGAGATGGTACACGGAAAGAACGATTTTGCTGAAGTATCTAAAAATTTAAGATACAGACTGAAAATAATTTTGTTAAACCATCAAAAATAATTATGTAGGATGCTCAAGCATGATGATAATGCTGCAAAAAGTTTTGATATTTTAGCAACTATTTTAGGCGTTCTACATAATTACTTTGATGGTCCAACAAAATTATCTTCAAATCTGTATCTGGCCAAATATTTTTAGATATTTTAGCAAAACCATTCTTTCCGTGTATAATTAAAATTTTTTGAAATTCTATGTGTGAAAGAAAAAATCTAAAGTTAAATAAATCTTATTGTTGGTATCACAGAATTAAATCTTTCGAGGGAAGTGTAATTTTAATTGTAGCTTTATTTCACGAAATTCTTGAAAGTATTCACGAAAAAGCGATATTGAAGGTGAAACTACAGATAAAATACAGCAGACGTTGAAGCAGTTTTTTTCATGCAAAGTTCGTTGTAACGAAACGCGCGCTATAATAGATGAACTTCGGAAGAAACGCTCACAACCTTTATAAAACCGCTCCAAATGCGTGAAATCGCGTGGGCGCGTACTGCCGGTCGAAGATAAATCTTGCCAAGCTAATAGGCTTATGTCACGGTTAAAACTCGCTCTCTTTAAATTGTTCGGCGAGAGAAAAGAGAAACGCTGTTCTCCGCGGTTACGGCTATTTCATTCATGAAAGAGAAGAATTAGCTATCACTCATCGTCCCGCAGAAAATCTAATTTTCATCCAAATCTATTTCACTGACTTCGATAATCATTTCTGGAGACATCAATCTTTTTTTTTTGGTAGTATATACAATTTCATTTGCGAAATTGCTTAAAATAGACTGAAAAAAAAATTCTTGGTAAACTTGTGAGACGCATTTAGTGTACTTTCTTTTGAAGCATTTGATTATTATTACCGATTATAATAATAATAACAAAACATTTTTGTAATAATTATAAACATTGTATAATAATTATAAAAGAGCAAATTTTGTTTAGTTGAGCCAACTAAATTATGTAATACTTATTATATGTTTAGTTGAAACTATTTTACCAAGGCGCCTTGGTGAAATAGTTTTTTTTATAATTATTACAAATTTTTATAATTATTACAAAATGTTTTGTTATTATTATTATAATCGATAATAATAATCAAATACTTCAAAAGAAAGTATACTAAATGCATCTCACAAGTTTACCAAGAATTTTTTTTCAGTGTAGATATATTGATAAAATAAATATATTGCTATGCTTGATTTATATTGATGCTTTATGCTTTATCTTAAATACACTTTTATTCAATACTTGGTTTGTAAATACAAGTTTTATATAATAGAGAATTTATATAACAATGAAGTAGCAAAGTTAAGATTGCCAAGTCCGTAATCATCTTTTATTCGTCCTGCATTGACTTATTTGCAGTTGGAATCGTTCAGAACATAAATTGCGAGCTGCTTCGATTCACCTTGCTTGTAAAGGGCCGTCTCAAACGCACTTTATTCGTTCTCTATCGTAATTTCAAAGGCTCAGTTTATAATCTTATCAACGGATACAGGTACGATCTTTACAACAACGAAAGAAAGGGCTTTTAAATGCGCCAAAGAGTATATTGCCACAAACCTCTCGTAGCATAAAGCCCTCGCTTTATGCTTATGCATCGCGGAGTGTTCATTACGGCTGTGATTTCTATCAATTTCTATGAAGGAACACAACGCTTTAGCCATTATATAAGTTCTCAAATGCGATCAGTATCGGAACAAAGAATTCGCAGGAAGCATTTTTTACCGTGCGTTAAGATACTTTCTTGAATGGTGATTACGGAATACGTATAACTTAATTAACTTTTGTGACGTGATCAATTTATTTTTATAATATATATATTTATATAGTATATATATAAATAAATAATATCTATAAATCTATAATAATATGAAAATTAATAGAATTATTACGTAATATATTGTGGGGGTTTATATATGTGATGTTCCACATAAGACTGACGACATGTACGCCAACGTCGTTGGCGAATGCATTGGCTACCAATGCTGGGCCAATATTGGCCATATATGCATATGCAATACGATTGATATCTCTACATGATATCCATTGATATTCATTGACATCCATTGGTAGCCAATGTATTCGCCAATTACTACGTTTACGCGAGGCGTTACTTCTGTAGTAACTTACTCAAATTATCGTAACTTACGATAATTTGAGTAAGTTACTACAGAAGTAACGCCTCGCGTAAACGTAGTAAATGTTGGCGTACATTTTCCATGTTGTCCGGCGCCGCCTTAAAGCTGACGCTACACTATGCGCGTTTTCGCGAATATTCGTGATTCGAGCATTGTTCATCCTTGTTTATCATTTGATAAACAATAAGGATGACATGATTCTATTCACGAATGATTCGCGAAAACGCGCATAGTGTAGCGCCACCTTTCGGACTACAGGACTGACTGGGACTACCCTAATAGCACATAATATTCCGTACATTCATAGAATGTATTAAGAATATACTTAATATACTGAGAACATCCCTATAATATCCTATACATTGGTGATATCCTCCGAACATTCTCAGAATCTACGTGTGCTGTTAGGGTAGGACCGGTATTCATAGTCCGTTCTTATTTTAAGATCGTCTTAAGTAATGTCTTAAGACGCTAATACGGCTCTGTGATTGGTTTATGACATCTTAAGATTGTACTTAAGACGATCTTAAATATAAGAACCGACTATGAATACCGGCCTAGGACCCCGAAGTACGCGGAGTTCGCGCCTAGCTCGCGGGGTGAGTCCGCGGACGACAACCAATCACACGCGATCGGACGACCTCGCGGAGCCAATCCAAAAAATCGGGAAACATACGATTCGGCTCGCTACCGAATCTTCCGGAATCTTTTCTGTTCATTCCTGTCGCGGCCTGATACTCTCCCGACGCTCGAAAACATAAATATAACGGTCTTTCGATCGATCCTTCTAATAAGCGACGGTCAAACTGAAATGTAACGGCTTCTATATGCCGACAACGAAAATATGCCTACAATATCGTTTATTATTTTAATTATATCACAGTTATCATTTTTTTAGCGCAATCGTTTTTTCACTTGAAAATATAGAAATTAAATAAACCTTTTCTTAAAATTTATTTTATTAACGTTAAAGAAATTAGACAAACGAGATGTACAAAATAACGGATGGTTTTTGATTGTACAATCCATTATGCATAAATATTGGCTCGTTAAAGATACACAAATATTCACGAAACAAGTTCTTATAATTACATAAAAATATGTATAGAGAGTCGGTTGATTTAACATAACATACATAATATGTCTACGACGCAGACAACTATATAAAATGTTTCTTGGTTTACCATACCGCTGTAAAATAAATATTTTTATGTCATGAAGTATAATATTCATAAAAATATATTTTCTGTCTAAAGAGGCAGCATTTCTTATTTTTTTATAATTTAAATCGTTGCAGAGAGAGAGAGGGGGGAAGAGAAAAGGGAACAACCAATTAAAATTGTTTTCAAACGTAGGTAAAGTACATATTTGTTTGAACCCATATAAGCGACTAAAATGAATCTAGAGCGCACCATGATTGAAAAACATGGAACTATAAACGACTACATTTATTTATTGCTGTTTGCCGTTGTAAATATCAAGCGATATATATGACGCGTATATTCGCAAATTACTGTGGTGAATGTATGCATACATAACAAACTTTGTTCCAATTGATTAAAAATTGGAGTTATCTCTTTAAAAAATGTTTCTGCAAATCAACTTGCTAAACGATTATGACTAAACATATGTTTAATAGACATTACAATTTAATCTTTTCTCTCGTGAAAAGCTATTTGTTTCTATGTTGAAATTAAAGTAACTCTTATTCGATATACACACATCGAATACATAATTAATCAATACAAATATAATTATGAGGACATTACGTTACATTTAAAATGTAGTATTTAATGAAATTGAAATGTACATATTATGTGTTATAAATCTAGAATATATATCGGAAATCAAAATAAATAAAAATAAAATTTACGAATATACAGACAAATCTACATGCTTATCTATTAAGAATGTCAGGAAATGTAATAAAATGAATAATTAATGAATAAAAATCTCAGGAAATATGGAAATAAATATACAGAAAAGAAATGATGCTTGAAATATTGCTGCTTAAATCTCGTTGCTGGTTTTATTTGGTAAATTTAGTTATCTCAATAGAATCGTACTTGCATACGCGCTCGCGTTTATTATGTCCGTGGAGTGTTTCTCGCAATTGGAAGGCAACTGTTGGCGTTGTCGGGAAAAATATACGCTAATTGCTAGGGATACGAATTTTAATCGGGCATCACTATTCGGTTCAATGTACCGATCGTACAAACGCAGACACTGTTTGGCGGCTGTTACGTTTCGAAACAACGTGACTGTTTCGTTGAACAAGTTATCTGATTCGACGTATAGTCAGTGCGGAAATTATTTGACCAATTATTGCCCCGAATGCTTAATAAAATATCAAAGATGTTTATTCGAAAATCCAACGTTAATTTTTTTCAACTATGATAAGTTAATAAGCCGCTGATGTGAAACTAAATTTTTCGCGGAAACTCTTTTATGATTAAAGATTAAGGAAGTATCGAAGAATAGGATAAACGATTTGCACTTTTCTTTTTAAATAACTTTCTACAAGCTATTATCAGTAATATCAGTTAATTAACTGCACCGTAAAAGGTGAATTAAGCGAAGTCTGTGTATTAAATTAAAGATGTTGAAAGGAAGCTCATTAAAGTTAAATCAACCGAACTTTTGCACGGCTCTAATAATTTCTCAAACGTCCAAATTATTTAAGCGCATTTTAATTAATCGTATAAAAATGCGTTTGAATTGTTTTTCGCCGTGTCCGGTACCAAGTACAAATAATTAAACTGGAAAGTTATTTTTTCGTGCGAAGAGTACAGATGTTATAAACGATACGCCAGCAATATCGCTTGTCGAAAGTAACGAAAACAAGACTTTTTTTATACAGTAACGCAAGAATTTGTCGATCAACAAAAAGTTTCTCAGCATTTCATTCCATTCGTCGACGACAAATCAATATTTGTCTATACCGAAATTCGACACTGCGGGGCGCGAACGCGGATTAAAAATTTTACCACGGCGAAAATCCGCGGATGCCGCACTCGCCGTCCACGGTGAAAAAAAAGCGTATCGGAGAGCGAGGTAGCGCCGATCGAATGCAACCTGCATTGGGGAGGTCATCGGCGCTTATGAAATGAGGCAGTTACGGCGCGGGGATAGGGGATGCAGTCCGAAATCGACAAGCCGTCAGTTAACGTCAGTATCAATTTTAAAGTAAACCGGTCGGTTGTAGGGCAACATCGCCGCGAGAAAAAAAAAACTAACGTGACTGACAGCGATGTGTTCGCTCTGATGCCGCGACGATTTTAATCAACCAATCAATGGGTCAAGAACCTGTGGATTAAAAGATTTACTATCGAAAACTTCGATATACTTTAATTGGAAAACTCGACATAAGACTGTAGAATAACACATCGGTTAGTTTTTCACAATAAAACTATTTTGGAACGCGCGACACAATTGCTAACTCTTCGCTTATTATTATTGCGCGTTGAATATATTGTGTGTCTTAATTAAAACTGTTCATATAACTATCAGCAATCTATTCATCTATTCATCTATTCATTCCAACTACCATTAACAATTTATTCATTCTAGCTAGTGTGTTAACAATCTATTCATAAATTCTCTCTGTTTAATTATACTTTTATATTGATTATGATATTTATATATATATATAATCCAATTTATTGTTTAATATAGTTTTATTGAATTTTTAACTCGTGATTTTAAAAATTTTACTGTGTAATAAAAATAAAAATGTGTTATAAATGAATATAAAAACGCAAAGAGTAGTAATTGATCGTGACATGACGGAGTTTTCGGCCATGAGAAACTAAATCTGAGTCGCTGCACCCTTTGACATCTCTATCGTTAAATCTCTTAAAGAGACAATCATTTTCAGAGGTAACGAAGCGATTGTCCGGACAAAGTATAATGGCTCACCATGCATAGTGCATGATCAAGCAGCGGAACATAGATCGGAATAATGTACGAAGGATATACTTTCGTGGCGATGAAAATTGACATGTCGTACGCATCGTTTAACAAACACTTTGCACGTACACGTTAAGACGGTAATTTAAGACCGCTGACGGGTGCTGTTTGCGGGGTTAGTATCCTTATTAGAAGGAGCGATTCACTCTTTTATTAAAGACCGCACACGCGATATTTCCTCGTACACACGTATCCCTATATGATCCTCCTCGGGGATTAGAGGGACTTTTTAATCTTTTCATCTGCTGCCCGCGTCAAGTTTAGTGAACGAAGTACCGTCGCGCATGTTCTCGGCATTCCGCAGGAGTTTAATCTTCGCTTTATCGGCATGCCCGTGCAAAAGGAATGACTGAAATCATGTAAAACTTTATCCAGCTAAAAAGTTTACTACTGCTTAAAATTTTCTGTTCTTCTTTTTACAAACCCTATCGCGTAATTTCTCTCGACACCTCGAATTTTTTGAGAATGCGACAATTTATCCTGTCTTTCTTTTTGCTTTTTGAAAAAATGCAATCGGAATACTTACTGCATGAAATAATTTTTCATGAAAATGTGACAACGAATATACAGAACTAAAAATTTTGCCAGCAATTTTTATTTATTTTTAATACGATAGTAAATCTAAATCAATATGACAGACGTTTCAGTAGCGAGAACAGGTTTATAAAAAATTTTTTACTTGACTAGATTTCTACGTTTCAGTATCAAGAACAGGTTTATAAAAAATTTTTCACTTGACTAGACTCCTACGTTTTGAAGTATTTTCTCCACGGAACATCTCCTGTATGGTCGCGTGATAAAATTTAAAATATTTCGTACGAGCTATAGATCACACTTGCGACTGTTACTAACGTGCTTTAGGAGAAAAGCATACATGGAAAAAAAAGAATGGTTAGCTCGCACAGAAATCTGTTTGTGTCAACCAGATTTAATAGTTAAATATGGAACAACTAATTGTGTGTTTGCTGCAACCGTAGAGCAATTGTTGCTTGACTGTGTTGCAGCAGTAACAATACTTGGTTGCTTCAACCAGACTGTTTCTGTTTCGCTGCTTTGCAACATAGCGTCCCGATCGACGCAACTATAATATATGGATAGATTAGCCTATCCATGGTAAATGAGCCCCAACTAAATTCTAGTTGCCACAACCAAATCACGCGCAACTACAGTGATGTAGTTGACACACCAAAGTATATACTATACACGTAATTATACAAAAATATATAACTACACTGAAAAAAATATTTACATGATTATGCTGGGTTTTTTCCGACCCAGCATAATCATGCAATATTGCTACTCACAGAGAAAATTGCAAGTGATTTCACATGAAATTACAAGTGATTTTATAAAAATACACCGAAAGAACGATAAGGTTGCCACAACCACAATAATAGTAATATTTGGCTCAACCACGTCCTGTAGTTGTCACATTTACATTGTTTTGTGTAGTGCATTTATATATGTTTGTCTCAACATTCACTATGTTTGCTGTACCAAATGCATATAGTTGCCTTTACATCAATGTGAATGTGACAACCACAGAACGTGGCTGTACCAAATATTACTATTATTGTGGTTGTGGCAACCTTATCGTTTTTTCCGTGCACCTATATTTAACCATTAATATGTATTTTCACTTTTAAAAATCTGGAAAAAAAAATTACAATGATAATTAGGTAATTTTCCTGTGTTGAACAAGTAATTTCCATGTAAAAATACATGGATTTTTTCAGTGTAGGGTGATGCAGCTATATTGCTTACAACTAAATATTTCTGCTTATGTACATTATTTTTTTTTTTCCGTGTAGTTTTGGGGTCTGACCGCACTCTCGTGTCAGCGATTAGCGATGAACTTGAAGAGATCCATTGAGCCAATTAAGAGGTCGGGGAGAGCACATGCTAACGAGCTGCGTAATGCTTTCTGAGAAAGTGACGCGACCGTCTGGACAATGACGGAATGTCCGTTGTAACGAACAAAGAAAGGACGCGGCGAGAGGAAAAAAAAGCAATAGGAGAGGATCGATGATGACTAAACGGACGGGGGGTGAACGCGTACTGCAATCGTGTTGAGCGTTGAACGGGGTTAATGAGGGGTTACGAGCGCACAAGTCGCCGCGACGGACGGAAAAGGGAGATAACCGCCGCCAAAGAGAAACTTTCGATCGATCTTTCTTTTTTTTTTCACCCCCCGTGGAGACAGTAATTCGCTGTGTAAACTCGGAAACCGGAATATCACCTCCACTTGGCGATATCCTCTCGCGACGTTCGTCTTCTCCGCGAAATATGACTCCGTCCGAACTTGTCCTTGCGCTTGACGTTTTAATTACTTGGCGGATTAATCAGGCGAGTTATGTATAACATTATAGCTATTATACATATTGTGTGCACATTCCGTACCTCCGTTACGTTATGCAATACTATATGTATGTGTGTGTGTGTGTGTGTGTGTGTGTTATATAATCTTGTATTAGCTATTGATCTTATCTCCCGTAACTACTATCTCGAATTAATGTTAATTGCGCTATTAACAATCTTGAATGTCAATTATTTCACAAAATAAGTATTACTTAATTAACATGAACTTTTTATTATTCGTGTTAAACATTTTATCCTCGTCAGATTGTACACTCTTTAAATTTAGTGCACGGGTGAAGTTATTTTATAAAGTTTAGAAGCAAATTAGCCATTTTCCAGTCATCACCTGACTCTAATTAGCTGCAACGTTAGCGTACCGCGCTGCATGCAATACGCAGCTCGCCGTAATTGCTTCTAGAGAAAAAGCACTTGTTGTTCGACAATGTCGCTAATTATCGCAGAACATTTTGAGCGACAAAATAAAATTGCTAATTGTAATCTTATAATGGCAAACTCGCATTTAAATAATTATTTAAAATTATGCAAAATTAATAAAATTATTTAATCTAACAAATTGATTTAAAACTACGATACAATATCGAAAATTTTTTAGATTATTATTTATATGTCGAAATGGAAAGTCTTCAATTAAAAGGCCAGGCAAATCTTATTTTAATAGAATTGTAATTTGCACACTGAAAAAAAATCTGATTGCATTAATTGGAGTTTTGTTAGATTCAACTATGTCTGTTGGAAAATAAACAAATCAAAATTCTTTTAGGAATTACTTTTAGGATGAGCATGATTAATTTCTTCCTGTTAAATATACCAGAATTTCTTGTTAATGTTCGCTCAACTCGCACAATAATAAAACTGCTAGAGTGCACTGCGGGTAACGTTAACCAGAATTCTGGTTGCACGTTCCTTTGTAACTAGAAGTTTTATTAATCCAACTGGAAAATACTAATCAAATCCTTATAGTTACGTCTATCAAACGTTCTAGTTACAAAAAATTGAGTCCAATCACGACCAGAAATTCTGTTTTGTCTCATCAGAATGCATTCTATCAGATATGTCTTGTTCATGTAATCAGACAATTTTTCTCATTGTCAGTGCAATTCATATTTATTTAGATTCTTATTTGTAAGAATATTTAAACTTGAAAGACTTACGAACACACACATAGTACCTCGACAAATTTTTGTAAGATAATCCTCTCAAATTTATCACGAAGTATTCTACGGAAGTCTAATGTCTAAACTCTCACGTCGCACCCCGCGGATTGTTTTACATTTCTCACAGTCAAAGATGAATGTGATTCCCAAGCGGCCTTACGAAAAGGAAAAATTACCAGAATTAATCCGTACTGCTTTCTACGGTCGGAAAACGGATACATTTATTTCGAAAATTTCCGGATGATCGTGTCTCTAATAATATCATTAGGCGAGAGATACCAGCATGGATCCTACTAAAATCATAACGAGGACCCGCGTGCTCTTGCGAGTTGGAGACCATTAGTTTCTACAAGGAACTCCGTACACTCCGCACGTCTCATGATCTCTTCGAGATAGTTTGCCGGTATTCTCGATAAACTTGACGAGCAAATCCCTCCGACAATCGGCAGCTACGAACATAAAGGATGTACAGAGTGTCTCAAGTTATCTATGCTTCCTTTCATTCATCCCTTGAAACGAGATAACGTTGTAGCAACCTAATATGAAGTTCTGAGATGTCTTCCTAGTTACTCGAAAACTCTTAATTTAAAAATCATCTTAACGTGTTCTCGTAAGTAACAAATCCTCCCTAAATTGATTAAAAAATTTGCATTTGGAAAGAAAGAGGTCTTGGAGCATTCTGTATAAGATCTTCGCCCTTTCTTCGTTAGTCCAAGTATCGATGTACCTTATCTTCGAATGTGCTCGATCGATGCTATTCTTTGTACAGTGCTTTGCGATCGATCGAGAATGCGCGAAGCTTCTTTAGATAATCTGCAGTCGAGAGCGTGGCACGCGGCCGATTTTCCATCGTCAACGGATTTCACCGCGACGAAAGCCAAATCCTGATAGCGCTGGATAAGGGAAACTTGGCGATAAAATGGGGACCGTAGAAGAAAATGGCGGAATGCGGGTATATGAGATTTTGTACGTGTGAAAGTGTATTACTGTGAAGCAGCAGAAAATTCGGCGAGCATTTTCTGCACTCGTGAATTGAATTTTGCTTACACAGCCTTGAAAAATTCTGCTGACATAGTTTTCGGGAAATCTTAAGGCAACTCATTTTGGGCTCTGTTACAAAAGATTTCTATTCTTTTCTATTTTTTTGTTCATTTGGTTAATTATTATGTTTTATCCATTAAAATAAACTATTATTAATTTTATGATAGTCTTGAGAGGTAAAGAGTTGGACTGATTTCCTGGATTCTTGTTGTTACTATACAAAAAGTTTTGCCGCTATAAAATTGCTGCAATAGACTTGATTAAGTTCTCGTTGTTTGATTTATTAAATTGATAATAGCGTCGATAAATGAAAAGCTCGAAAATAACTTTGAAACAACTTATATACTGCAGTATTAAGCGCACCATCATCAGATGTTTCCGTTCAATCCTCTTCGGTATCTCGTATATCCTATTTATGGTTACTGCTCCACCGTAACTCAGAAGTTACACCTCGTATAACTTCTTCTCTCATACACGGTCAAACTTTATACTGATTTATGTGCGGCTTGTAGCCATGCATCTCTTCCTCATTGTCAACTGCACGACTATTATAAACTCCGAAAACCAACGCTTAATGCAATTTTGCACGCGTCTAATTGCGCTTGAAACGTATCTAGTAAAAGTAAAAATATCTTTCCAAGAGTCGCGAAGGGCAATATCCAGTTTCTGTTGATCGGGACTGCGGGGAATCAAAAAGCCTGTAGTTTATTCTGGACGTACTTTTCCGACCCGACAGCAAACGCGTCGGAGGCAAGTAACCAATATCGCGGAGAGTTTTCCCGGCGGTTCGCCGTTGGCGTTCGGTTAACTAGATTTTCCACTTTCTACTTGGGTGAGCCTCCCGCTCCTCCGGTCCCTTTATCTCCTTCGATAATTACGACTTCCGGATCCGAGGTGGCCGGCGAACGCGGCGCCGAGGCGTGACCTTTAGCGTTTAGAAAAAGACATCGGCAATCGAAAAGCTCGTTTCTGCCCTCCAGTCAAGAAGGCCTCACTTTCTCCGATTATCGAACAAGCCTGCGAAAGAAAGGTGTCCATGACAGCGGCGGCGGCGGCAGCAGCGATGTTGGGGCGGAAGGAGACAGAAACCACTCCCGTCGCGGCGTCTGATCTTCGCACATCGATTCTCGCGAGCAAAGGCCGCCGGCGCAGTTTAGCTCGTAAAATATTTCGGCTGCTGCCGTTGGAGGACGGCCATTTCCCTCAATCTCTCTCTCTTTCTCTCTCTCTCTTGCTCTTTCCTTCTTTTTACTCATTTTCTCCGCGTCGCTTGCTTTTTCCCTATCTTTTTCTCTGCTTCCTTCTCATGTTCTCTTTTTCATTCCCTCTTTGGCACTATGCCTTTTAATATATCCGTCTTCCTTTCTCCCGCCGTTTAATATCTCTCAGTTTATCCTCGTCGCATTCTCTATCCGTCCTCTTCTGTTTCTATCCCCTTTTAACGTCTTTGACCCTCTACCTTCGTCTCCTTGCTTCCTCTCTCTCTTTCTCTCACAGCCTGTCGAGAGTCGGAGAGGGGTTCAGAACTTAGCGATCTATCTGTCTCTTTCCGTCTCGCCTGCTACGCTTTGGGCATCTCTTGATATAAGGGAGAGCGCTAGAACAGGGGTTCGCGGAAATCCCGCAGCGACATGGGGAGTCGACCGAGACGATGACGACGACGACAAACTCCCAGCGGGGAGGGCACTCCGGAGTACAGCAGACGTAGAGAAAGCGCGAAAGAGACGGGAGGGTGGGTGACGAGAGTCTAGAAGGCCGACGGAGAAAGGAAGTGCGAGAGGGAGAGACCGGAGTGAGAGGCGACTGCGTCGCGAGACGGAGCGGACGTGGAAGAGAGTCGACAAACGAGGAGACAAACGCGCTCCGGTCGAAGGAGCACGCGTGCAACAGCACTAGAGAATGTTGTAAAGAGGAACGGAGACAGAATGACTAAAAGGGCAGAATTGTAGAAATACGATGAAGGGAAGATTGCCAGAAAAAGAGAGACAAAGCGGGCGAAATTTATTTCCTCCTGGAATTAAATCCCCTATGGACGATCAGAAATTCTACATGAGTTTTATAACAATTTTATGTGACTATAAATGTGCGAACATGCCCCCAGAAAGAGACAGGAGCAAGATGAATTAGAAAGAGAGGAAAAATATAGAAGGAGAAGAGAAAAAGAAAAAAGGTGAAGACAAAGAGAGGGAGATACAATTTACTTTATTCTGGAATTAAATCTCCTGAGAGAGCAGTCAGATATTATACAAACTGATATGATATGTAATTTAATATAGCTATAAAAAAGCGAGCGGGATGCAAAGAGAAACAGAAGCAAGACATGACGAAAAATAAATGTAAAAATAGGAAAATTTATATTTCATACTGGGATTAAATTCTCCGAGGATAATCAAACTCGTTTCAATTTTTGATTATACAACTGGTAAAAATTAAAATTTGCATCAGTGTTTGAATATACGTGAAATCTATATATATATAATAAAATATATTGCAGAGAAAACTGTTGAAAAGTAAAAAAATGTAGAAAAACAGATAGAGAAAAGAGAAACACACACAGGTGGAAAAGTTTATTTCGTTCTGGGATTGAAAGTCTCCCAAAGATGATCGGAAATTATACAAAGTGGTGAGACTTATCATTTTATATACTGCGAGCGATTCCGAATTAAGGCTAGATTCCAGACAACTCAGGTATACATTGTTGAAACAAGTTTGATAAGAGAGAATAAGAGAGGTAGAAGGAGATGGGGAGGCGGGAGTGTGGAGGTTACTTGAATTGATTGAGAGAAAAGCCAGGAGACGACGACCGGCTGCTGATGGAGACTTGAGATGGTAGTATAGCGACGGCGGCGGTGATGGTGGTGGTGGTAGCGGTGGTGATGGCGTAGCGGCGCTGGTGGGGTCGAGGGTTGTCAATCGATAGCGGTTGCATGCGTCTGAAACCACCCTCGTTGCCGCTCCGCCGCTGCGCTCTCTCGCCTCCTCTCTCTTTTTCTCTTTAGCGTCGTGCGCGCGCTATATCATTGCTAGAGGCAGTTAATCTGCGAAGTTGCCCTCGGCGATTCCTCACCGATGCGGAACGTACGCAGCTTGTGCTGTCACGATAGCGTTTAAAACTTTCGGGATTTGGTCGCGCACCGGTACTTTTACGACGGGCGCAGACGAGGCACACGCGAACTGCTATTAGAGTCGCTTTGTGAGCGAGACACTCTCGGTGTAATTGCGGTACCGCGTCTATAGCATTTAGCGAGATTAATCTTAAATCGCTTCTCTGTTGACGATGCAACGACAGTCCTCCCCATTGTATCGGCTCGGTGACAATGGTAATGTCTTTATACCCACGATAACGTTTGACGGAACGGGTCTTTGTGGAACAGGTCGGATCAAGTCTATAGTACTGTTAACAATCTTTAACACATGTATTCCCTTTCCCGATGATGAAGCAACACCAGTATCTATTGTTTCATATGAATTTAATCCTACACATAAGTGATCGCACACAAGCGTGAAAATAATAATTTGCCACAACGTGTTTATACTAACGTTGCAAATTTCGAGCACATTTGATCAAATAAGAGTAGCATAAGATTATAAAGGCCTCTGCACAATCAAAAATATAAGGAACAAGGAACAGATATTAGCGATTGGGATGAGGAAGAAAGAAGAAAGAAGAGATTCTTCCTTCTTCCTTCTTCCACATAGGGAAATCAAAAATATAAGGAACAAGGAACAGATATTAGCAATTGGGATGAGGAAGAAAGAAGATTCTTCCTTCTTCCTTCCCCATGTGGAAGAATATTTTTGATTGTGCGGGGGCCTTAACTCATCTAAAGGCGGTGCCAGATGACATGGCAAATGTACGCCAACGTCGTTCGCGAATGCATTGGCTACCAATTCTGGGCCAATATTGGCCATATATGCAATACGATTGATATCTGCATAATATCCATTGATATCCATTGATAGCCAATGTATTCGCTAATGTTGGCGTACATTTGCCATGTCGTCTGGCGACGCCTTAATCCCTTAACTCCAATCTTTTTTGTTATAAGAGAATGAGCGTATCATTCGGAATAAATCATGGCGCTATTGAATTTTGTGCGAAGGTAATAAATAAAACAGATATATATGTGTTATTTAAATTTGTATTATGGTAAATCAAATCAAGTCTAAAGCATAGCCATTTCCTTATTATTAAAAGAATGTCATTTAACATATATCTCTCTCTTTTGAAGAATTTCACTCTTGAAGAATTTCATGTATGCATGTTTGTATTTCTCCAAGCATAGTAAGCAATGCATCTAGAAATATATACCTACCACTGAAAAATAGCTCACACGCGCATACATATAAAAAGAATCCAAGAATCTCGTTTTCACAAGAGCCGATCCACTTTTTACGACGTATCAACGCTTGAAAGCTCCCATTTATTTCTACGTTCCAAACGTGGTGACACACAGACGTGCTGCGGCGATATCGCAAAAAAGCAACTCGTGTAAAAACGTTCTAACATACGATATCCCTCGTGAGTATCGAGTCTTTCTATGCACGATGCAGTTTTCGCAGTATGTGGGGACTGTATAATTCGGATGGTACGCGGCTGTAACGAGATCAGGGGGCAAAATTACGGCGGTTTCGCTCGCGCGCGTAATGACCAAGTTCGTGATGAACACTGGGATCACGACATCTGGTAATTAGGGACTGCACGGAAAAACGCCGGATGTCAGCGTACTCGCTTAGTAAATATGACATTAGTCGGGGTTAAATTTCATCGTTTGTCATAATAATTGTCACTTTGATAACGGCTTAATGAGAACTTGAAGATGAATTTTTCCACCTGTGTCTTCATGCAACAGCATTACTTCTATTATTCATTTTTGATTCTCTAAAATTATTTATTACGTTATAATACATTTAACGTGTTGTGATATGAAGACCCGGGGGGAAAAACAAGAAATGTCAGTTTTATTAAAAATGAGATATGGTCGTCATTTTGTAGCGTTTAAGAGATACTACAAACACATCAATGGTATTACAATGTATCTAATCTTGGATTAAAAACTGTATTAATCAGTGAAAAAATGAAGGTAGAACATTCGGGTATAAGGGAAATAACAAACTTTCAAATTCATTTTACTCAAAAGTATAAAACTGACATTCCTTGTTTTTCCTCCCGGGTCTTCATATTTAATAGAAAGTTCCCAAGTATTTTGCAAGATAATCTTAATTACCTTTTTTAGTAACATTTATACATTTTGGGTTTATGTTGAAGATTAAAATTAAGAAAATTGCAAGCCACTTTCATTTATCAGATAATACGAAACTAAAATTAATATGTGTGTGTATGTCAAAGATAATAATTGATAATAATTTACAAAGAGTATTTCTCATGACTCGTAACTTTGCAAATTATGGAAATTATTTACTACGAAATAACATTGAAGAAGTCAAAATTTACATGAAATATTTCACTTTGATCTTTCAAAATTATCTTTGATCCCAAGAGATTAATATTTGTAGTGCATGACATACATCTCATTGTTATGCTGCAAAACGGTGTCATCGTGCTTGTCGCATGCTCAATGTTGATAGAAGGATGTTCGTGATGGGTTAGCAACCTGCCATTGGTCGACCCTACCATCTTCTCTAAATCAATGAACACGCTGGGATCCGGCAGATGTTTGGGCAAAGCCGTGTCATTAGAGACAGAAGAATATATCAGGAGAGCTATACCGCTGAGGTAGATTGCCGTCTCGCATATTTCTTTGATACCGTGATCGATACTTTGATCTCTCCAACGCGCCACTGGCCGCCATTTTTCAACGGCCCTTTTGTCCGCGCACTATAATTTATTCTACCTATATCTGGTTTGCTTAGTGGTTCTAATCTATCTCAATTGATCTGCGCCAACATCAATGATTAGGTTTACAAATACGATGTTTATCGAGGATTCTATTCTACTTTTTTGAAAAAATATGGGTTACAGAAAACAAATTTTTATGGACAGACAAATATCCACATGGAAAAAACTATAAGGTTGCCACAACCACAATAATAGTAATATTTGGTACAGCCACGTTCTGTAGTTGTCACATTCACATTGATGTGAAGGCAGCTATATGCATTTGGTACAGCAAACATAGTGAATGTTGAGACAAACATATATAGATGCACTACACAAAACAATGTGAATGTGACAACCACAGGACGTGGCTGTACCAAATATTACTATTATTGTGGTTGTGGCAACCTTATCGTTTTTTCCGTGCATGAAATAACTCTATATCATGAAATAACATGAAATAACATTGAAATGAATGTAAATATATTTACAATTTTTGTATGAATTTTGTGTATTGTTTTCACTCTGGAAAATATATATTTTATATTTTCCAAACTTCTGCTGGCCATTATGCCACAGTACCTATTCAGAGTAGATTAAACAAGGTCAGTTTTAGTCAGTAAATTTACGATGAAATTACTCTTAGATAGAAAGTATTGATAGACGGACAGATAGAAATAGATCATTAATAGAGTTTACAGTTTTATCGAAAGAAACTGCAGATAAAGCGTAATTAATGTCCAATCTATAATTTAGTTTCAGATTAATGAACAAATAATAGACTTAGATACATAAATCATTTCAAATACAGAACAAATAAGAGAGGAAGAAATGCATACATGTACACGCGCATATATCATCTTCGGCCGTCTAGTTTTGGCACTGAGATACGCATTTACGTCCAACTCTAATCTCAAAGGCAGTCGTAGCTTCTGTTCGCGACACAAATATTTTATGTTAAAATTTTCGATCTCGTAGAAGCCAGTACAGTTTCATGTCCGCTCGAATGTCGGCCCGCGATTTTCTGATGCGCGAGGAAATATTTCCATCCGATGGAATAAATATGCCGGAATTTCAAAGAGAGCGCGCAGAGCGTGCACAGAGGCACGTATCTGAATATACGAAATTCAAACGGCGAAAGATATATTATCGTGTAACGGAATAAATGACTCGACAGAATTGCGTGCCAACGTTGTCGCTTCGCCTTCGTGTACGCAACGATTTTGTAATCGCGTTAAACGGCTCCTATGTAGAATATTTAGACTTGAAATTTAATGTAATATTTTATTTATAATTCAATCTATCGCACTGCGAGTTTTGTTACATACGCATATTTTATTACGCGTACGTTGTTAAAAAAAAGAAGGAAAAATATAACATCCACAGTGTGAACATATAATTGTTCTCTGAAAACCCCCAAATTTTGCAAAAATATGAAATGTGTAAATTTAATATTTTTTCCCAAACAAAATTAAATATTAGTAAATAATCAAAAAGGAGAAATAAGATAAGTATTATCTTTAGAATATCTCAGAAAAAATCGTATTCATTTTATAACGATTTTGAACAATTTTTTACACAACAAAGACGAAGACTTTGAAATTTTTATGGTAACTATTAATATTCAATTTTTAAATTAAATTATCCTTGACAATGTATTAATTCCAGATTTTGATTTCTTATGTAATACTCTCTTAACTCTCTTAATATTACATTATCGATACATTCTACGATATAAAAATGGCCACGTAAAAATAGTCCTCTGCCTTTGAACTTTAAACGACGTTGCATTTTGCAACATTTATGCAACTTTTTTCTAAATGTGAGCCCAATCCTAACGCTTGTACGTAAAAGGAAACGTGCAAACTGCCACAATACAAGTAAACGTCTGCTGGATTGCTGGTGGCTTTTGAGTACCGAAGAAATATATGAAACCGGCAGGGCGTGTCGTTGCAAAACATGCCACATCTTTGGCCAAGGTTCTTGTTCCTTGAGCAATATTGCGAGGACATTAAAAGTAAAGTGGATCAAGCTGGCATTGCAGTGACCCACTTGTATTTCTCGGTTTTCGATATATTTTTTAGTCCATCTGGAAAGTCGCATAAGCCGGATAAGCCATCGCTCGACGTGTGCTTGAAAAGCGTATACGTAACAGGATTTACACGGTGTACAGAATTCGTGTGAGACTTAAAATACATAATACTCTATAATTCTTCACGCAATGAAGATGCCAGTGAAAAGTAGTGCTTGTTTTGGGTTTTATTTCTGCATACTTTGAGTGCATTGAAAATTTTTCTTACAAATGTAAGTATAACTTTAAATAATTAACAATTAACAATTAATACATAGTAATACGACTTGACTGGCCATAGATGGTATTTAATTATCACGTATCAACCATACGGATTGTGGTCCTCTACGTGCAACAAATTTAATATTAATAAATGCTAAAGCATCTATTATATTCTCCCCCCTCCCCCCCGAACATCCTCCCATCACGAAAACTGTTAGAAAATTTATTGCGAAAAATATTACCTCAGCCAGGATTCGAACCTGGACCTCCCTCTTAAATAATTAATAACTCGAAATTATTAATATACAAATAAACATAGTCGTGAAAGTATTTTTTATAAATTTTATATACTTTCGAAGAATACCGTTCAAGAAATAATAATTTGTATTATCCTAAACTCAAGTTACGTTGTCTTTAATTAACTAGCAGCGTTACGTGCGATATAATTGCAAATTTTACATATACAAATTTAGTTTTATGTCCAGGGTTCTAGATTGTTTTGGGGAATTAATCAAACAAAGAAGATACAAATATGCAAAACCTATTTTTGATAAAAAGCCGTTTGAAGAGAAAGAATACGTATTTGTATGTGTGCATTGCAAGCTTTTATAAAAAATTTGATTATCTAAGTCGTTTATACGACCGTATGATATACGGTAAATATTCTAGGTAAATATTCTGGCGAATATTCTGTAATACCGGATACCACGTTAAGAAACATTTTTGCAACACCTTGCACCGCCCGTTGCGTGCATTATGCACAACGAGGGGACCGATGACAATCGCCAGGCGTTGCAACGAGTCATTAAAATTGCCGTGTCGGTGTACCTTCTGTCTTTACATTCAAGCGTCACTGTCTCCCGAAATGAATAGCCTCGGCACCGTTCGCGACAGACGTCGTTGGAGAAACCGCGGAAGCGCCTATCCCAGTTGGCAGCAGACTGTGAAACGCGTGTAAAGAGTGCCGATGGCCCGAACAAAAGGGTCTCGGAATCTTTCTGTAATGGTCCCGAGGAGCCTGTCGAGAATCGAAGTGAAGGAGTGAGCGTGAGCGCCGCCCGGCTTTTAGAGTCCCGAGAACCGGCATAACCCTTTGCTCTCCATCGGCACCATATGGCGTGTGACTAACACCATAATACTCGGCGGATATGTAAAATCCGGGCGACGTGAAGCCAGCTCGGCGATTTACGAATGCCCGCTGCGACCAATCCGAAAAATACGCGCTTCGACGTCGAGCACGCTGAATAGGTCGTTCCTGCCTCCGTGACTTTCGCGAAAATCACGATGCATTCGCGAGAATGCGTTTGCCCGCGTCGACGAGATCGATAAGCGTGCTGCCAACGCAATATTGTCCGGCTTTTGCCGCATTAAATTTTCATCAGAGCTCTTTCCGATTAATTTTGATACGATACTTGCTTAATAAAAATGTAGAATTGCCTTGGCATTTTTCTTCTCGGAGCGACGGAAATTAAAAGCCTCTTTCTTACGCAAAGTAAAATTTGTGATAAAGTATAAGGTATATATTACATCTATTTCTTAATCAAGCTTATAATTCTTTGAGTAATAATTCTAAATTGCAAGAATCTGAAGAACAATTTCCCTGCTGCGTTTTTATAAAATTTATTTAATTCTTGTTCTTTTTATTAATACCAAGAAAATTGATTTATTATTGTTAGTTAAATATTTTTAAAAAAGTATTACATTTATTTTATACTAACTTTTAAGTCCGCGCTACGCGCGAAGGTACATCATATAGTTCTGTGCCTGTATGTGTGTCAATTTGTATTATAAATCGAAATTTATACCCTTTTCGAGTTATAGAACCCACCGCTTATCCACTCTAATAATAAGCTCTCATTCATAAATTTAGGATACAATATTGTTTTTTAACGACTGAAGTACCCATCGCAAAAGTAAACCCATTGTCGCCATTCCCGAAAAATTTAAAAAATTTGGTCACCGGTTTCAAGAAAATCGGTTCATTAATGAATGCGTAATTCGCGATCAGACAGAGACAGACATTAGAGACTTATATATATATATATATATATATATATATATATAATAATTTATGATATTTTTTACTCGGTCCAGTTTTATCCATTTAAAGAAATATCGAATCAAAATAGAAATCTCAGGATTAGGATATAAATTCATTTACTTCACATTAATATCGAACTGCATTAAAACTTACATTTACGAGCATAATATTCATCTTTATCCATATTCCTCAGTATAATCTGACAACGGTTCAATGAACAGATATCCCTTAAACGACCAAGAATTATACAATTCTCCTGACAAAATTGACTCGATTAAAGCCGATGCCAAATTTACTGCGTCTCACCGTCGCCTTTTAAACGAACGATCGCGAGTAAGTAACGACGATAATGGGTAGTGATAAAACAAGCGTTACGTCGTCACGGCGGTCGTCGGGACGTTATTCGCTCGCGTAAATCGCCTGCGAGATAACCACCGGTGGTTGATATCCTCGACGGTGCTTAATCAGCAGTTAAATCCCCCCCTACACCCTCTTCTTCTTCTATCTCTTTCTCCCTCCCTCTTTCTCTGTCTCTCCTCCTATCCCCTATCACTGAGATTCGCAGCTGCTGGCTATAAAATTGTCCGATTGAATCATTCTAGCGCCTAGAATAATCCCAACGTAGCTATTTCCTATTTAGAAAATTGCGCTTCGTCCCCATAACTGTCGACCTTCCCGCTTCGATTCCTGGGCCGTCATTGTACTTCCCCTCGACAGCACCCCTGCTCATTGTATTACCGATCTACGAGGACCGTGGCTAGAGAGTGGTGAGAGATTTCCCTTGACAGCGACAGCGCACCCCTGGGCCCGTTATTGGCCTATGCGGACGCACTCCTAATTAGTATGGATGCGTGGCCCATTGCGGCCCTTCAATTTTAGCGCGTATCCCGCAGAGCTCGCTCTCGATCAAGGTCGAGAGACGAGATACCGAGGGCACTAAGGAAGCAACGGAAAGAATTTACGAGGTCTTTGAGTAATTCTTTTTTCGATTATATATTTCTTACACGTAAAGCTATTTATAGATTTTTTTTAAAATATCGTGTTAAATAAAAGTAGAATTATGAAGAGTTTAATATTACTATTAAAATGTATATTTAAATCAAGATGAAAAATTATTATATATTAATAGATCATTATTATATATTAATATATCACAATATATTAAATTGATTTTCAATTTAATGTTGTGATATTTGAGAGCTGCGTTTCAAGACCGATAGTAACGGCGCGCAGTTTATAGAAAAGTCACACATTAATATTATTGGAGCACTAAAGCGGTGTCTACAATGAGATTTAAGTCGTAAGATTTAAGCATATTGACCAATCACAGTCGAGCATTTTAGAAGTAAGACCGCAATTTTGATTGTGATTGGTCGATTTCTTAAATCTTACGACTTAAAATCTCATTGTAGAATGTAGACATCGCTTCAGATCCGCTATGACCGTTATTGGCCTATCTCTCGATTTAAATTGTTTATACATATATGCGGTCTTATCCTAATTATTATTAATAGATCTATTCAACATGTACGGTGATATTGACTGATATTGATGATGATTTTATTTTATCGGAGATAATTATTTTAATACGAAGAAATTAGTTTTTGCACGATAAGACGTGGCAGTCGCTACTTATCTCCAACATACACAGGAAAAATTGCACGTTAAATCATAATGTTTCCGCAAGCGGTCGCCTTTTTTGCCCTTACGGTTAAGTCACTTTTTTATCCGTATGTTCCTACATTCGTGTTTTACCGAATAACCGCGAAGATTCATAACCCTCATTAATAATCATTACAAGCGGAAAAGTCTCCAATTTATCAAGCAAGCGGGGAAGACAATAGAAAACTACGCAGCATGTGTAATTGTGTGTGCGTCACAGCTGACTGCGCAAACATTATGCGAAACTTATCTTGTTTCATCAGAGTTATATCGCCCTCTCTCGCAATATCGAAGCATTATTACCGAAAATTATCTGTTAATGCATACATAACGCAAACATGAGTGTATCATTTAGCGTGACGTATTGATCGTAGAACAATTTTAGACATAAACAGGAGAGAGGGAAAGCAGAAAAAATTGTATAAAATTCATCTTCATTAAATAATTTATGTGCCGCAAATGTAGAGCGTTTTTTTCCCAAACTGTTTTCTACATTACGTAAGATAACAATTCTACTTATGTTCGTTGTATTTAAGTGATAAATTTATCTCTACTTTGAAGTAAAACAATGCAATAGATGTGAACTCGCCTCGCATACATAAGTTATAATAATAATAATTAATTTTTATTGATTCGGTATGAGCAGATATTAAGCGAGGAAATAAGTGAAAGGATAACAGAAGAAATAAAACACACAAATCGTTTATAAATAATTTCATCAAAGTAATATATTTAATCATATTGTGAAAAACATAAAGGCGATATACATTTTTCTCAATTACATTCAATAATATTTAAGAAAAGTAATGGAACGGAATATAATGTGCGATCAATTCATATTTTCACAAAGTTATTTGTCGGGTTTGATGCGAGAGAGATTATCGAAAGCGGTTATCTGCCAAGAATTGATATGCCCTAAGAAAGGCGACAAAATCGAATTCCGATATTACATAATAGCGTCCCGATATCAGAGTTACTATAATGACACATCGCAAATGTACTTATCGCATTACTCGTAAATAATCCGTGACACAACTTGAATAGAACATCGCAGAAAATGTATAATGTAAAATTTACTCAGTCCGACAAGCTGCCCTAAAATCAAATTAGTAAATGCTTCGTATTTTCCTGACCTGAATTCAGATGTGGATCCGTTAAATGTAGGGAAAATAAATATTTCAAAGCAGTTTGAATTTTACATACAATTTTCTTGCTGATAGACATTTTTAAACAATTCAATAGTAAATATTCGCGTGATAGACGGCTTTAAACAATTAAACGATGAAATATTCCAAAAAGTATATATTTGATCCTTTCATTTCAAAAGCGTTATTATGTCACGAGTTACCATGTCAGTACAAACATAAAAATATAACGAAATAATATAACATAAAAATAAGTTTTTAATGAAAAATTAATATTGACGAAGATCTTTTTTATTATACTTTGATTTTCTGTGTGTGATCGTGAACTAAAAACCGGCGCTGCAAGAGAAAGTTATATTTTACGCTCACGATACTATCTGATCGCCTAAGCTAAGTCGTGTTTGAAAGTTCGCTCATGAAGAGACGCGATAACCAAGCGGAACGGAAGCGTTTTCATACTCCGGCCGACGCGACGCGTCCCGCGAATAGGACGAAATTTAAGTCCCATACGTGCGCAAATAACAATGAGCCCTAATTAGACGTTCCGGGGTGTGAGGTGTACGGCTTCGCAGGAACACCCATTCGCGGTAACGGGCCCTCAAAGTTCGCGCGGAGCGTTTCCGGCGACGCTCGCGGGGGTGCGGGACACAACGGGGGAAAAGACTTAGCGGGAGCTTCCCAATGAAGGTCCCGCGCTCGACACGGTGCCGGCGTCTCTGAAAAGGCTCCTCCACGCCTCGTTAGCGACCGGCGAAAGGGCACGAGGGCGCGGGATGAAGAGACAGAGGGTTGTATTCGGGGAGAACTATGTAAATTTCGTTCCCGATTCGCGGCGACATTACCTCAGGAATCGCGCGGTATACCGGGTGGAACGCGACGCTCGCACGGACGACGGAGATAACTCGACCTAACTTGGTCGCACGGACAATGACAAACGTCAGACGCCGGCGCCCTGCATATTTCAGGACATCACGGCGGAGTCGTCGGTCGGTGGTGTGTCCTGCTTCGTGACGTTCTACTCCGCGGCGAGGCTGCGCAAACCGCGTGCGCGATGGGGGAAGATCATCCCCGAGGAAAACAAGGGTGGACGTCCATCGAAGCGCGAGGGGATACTGGGCGATTCATGCTTGCGTCGTGAAAAACCGCAGGGCACACGCATTTCGTTTCATCCTCTTCGTGGCGTTAATTTTTAACCATTCTCTTGAATGAAGAAGTAAAGCTACACTGAGAAAAATGGTCTGATTACATGAACAAGATATATCTATAGAATGCATTCTGGTGAGACGAAACAGAATTTCTGGTGTCGTGATTGGACTCAATTTTTTGTAACTGGAATGTTTGATAGACTTAACTATAAGGATTTGATTAGTATTTTCCAGTTGGATTAATAAAACTTCTAGTTACAAAGGAACGTGCAACCAGAATTCTGGTTAACGTTACCCGCAGCGCACTCTAGCAGTTTCATTATTGTGCGAGTTCGGCGAATATTAACAAGAAATTCTGGTATATTTAACAGGAAGAAATTAATCATGCTCATCTGGTAATTCCTAAAAGAATTCTGATTCATTCATTTTCCAACAGACATATTGGTTGAATCTAACAGAATTCCAATTAATGCAATCAGATTTTTTTTTAGTGTAACAATTACTATAATCCTAAGTAATCCTCGATATTAACTTTAAGGAGCACGAGTGATTTCGTAGTGCCAGCTCATAGCAAACTTTGTACATAAAATTATAATGAAACGAATCTTCTATCATCTATTTTATTAAGACAAAATATATTTGATATTTAGTTATAAGTAGATATAAATTTTAAGTAAAATAGATATTAACAAGTAACATATTATAATAAATTTTATAAATAGAAATAAATATACAAGAGATAGGATATTATTCGCCAGTAAATATCAAACCACAGAAGAGATTTTTGTTTCGACTCAACTGGCCAGTCTTTAATTTAAATTAATATATCGCGAATCGCGACGTTTTTTCGACCATGGGTTTTGGTCTTTTCTAAAGAGAGTAGAATTAATTATAATGTAAAGAATTTGTTGCGAAAAATTTTACCTCAGCCATGGTCGAAAAAACGTCGCAATTCGCGATATATTAATTTAAATTAAGAACTGGCCAGTTGAGTCGAAACAAAAATCTCTTCTGAGAAATAAATATGTTGATACATTATAAATCATCTCGCTTTAATCACAAAGGAAATAGCATGCTAATAACATACGCGGATTTGCAAATGTCATTTCCAAGATACGTCGAACTATTTTACATACAGAAACTATCTGCATGCAATGTCTGAGTACTTATAGAAACTGTTAAGATAAATTAAGATACTTAATAATGCTGTTCATGGTATTAAGAATTTAAACATGACAGAATACTTAACGTAGTGAGGAGAATTAAACTCGGAGACGTTATATTGCGGCAACTCTAATTAACCCTTAAATGGTCTCACGAGGTCTTAGCCCAGACCATGATATCACATATGTAATATTATTTCCCCAGGCCAGCCAAGAGTTAACAAGAGTAAATGGCAAAGAATATTTGCCCTTAAGAATTTAAGTAATAGCTTTATTTCTATAGTATCTCGATGTTACGGTATAAAAACTTGATTCTCAATTATCGTAAGATCGTTTAGGATTCATTAGTATCGTGAAGTAAGATACTATTTATATCTTCAGGGCATTAGTTGCTTGTATAATAAATCCAATTATCGCGGATTTTTAACGTAGAAAAAAGTGTAAAATAATATTGCTATATGAAGAATTATAGTAACTTGACGACAGAGAAAATTAAAAAGCAATATAAAATGGCTATAAAGAAGATTAATTAGATATACTTCAAATAAAAATAATGATTGTGCGTGTAAAATTATTACGCGTTGAACAATTTATTTAATAGTTAAAATTAATATTTAAAGCTCCTTTATCACGATGCTTAAGTACAAATATTTAAGTATATGTTCTGCAATGTGTGCATCTTGCGGAACTTTAGCGAATTTACGAGAACTCTATCGATGTTCTCGTGTACAATTGTAACATATTTTTACGGTCAATCGGAAGCGGCCAATTTTTGCAGCGCAATTTCACGTTTGTTTCCAAGAATTATAATGGCTTTAAGGTACCTGCACGGTCGCGATATCGTTACCCCGTAATTGCGAGCAAATGTACCTACGTACCCTCGTTCCCCGCGAATCGACCGCGAGGCGTACGTGAACTTTAATCTAAGCCGCGGCTTAGAAATCTCGCCGCACACGCAAATGTTAAAGAGTCTTAGCCGTGTACTGCCGGCGAAAGGAAGAGCGACAGAATCGGCGTTAAACCCCGTGCACAATGTCGGACTAACTTTGGGAATTAACGCCTCGAGACTGGGAGCTTTCGATATAAGTTAACAACGATACTCGACGAAAGGTTTCGCGGGATTTGTAGGACGAAGCCATCTCGGGCGATCGATAAGCAACGGCTGCGTTAAGAATAGCTAGTCCCATCATTTATTGACTGACAGATGAACCCGGAGCACAGATCAGAAATGCGTCTTTTCTGCTATGTCAATCTGTCCCATTTAAAATGTTATAGAATTAGGATGTTACACGTTAATGTTTTCCATCGTGACATGAATAACGCGAGATGGGAATTATTTTTCAACAACCAGATTCCTGTACAAATCATCATAGCAAACATTAAATAACATTATCATAATCATTGGCTGCGTTCAGCAGAAAAAGCAGCTTTGCAACAGTAGTAAAATATTTTAATATGAATGGTTTATACATTTAGATCCAGAAGGAACTAAAGGCAAGGACCAATCATATTAAAGAATTTTACAACAGTTGCAAAGCTGCTTTTTCTGCTGAACGCGGCCATTGATATGATAATTTGTCATATCTTTGTTACGTAACAAACGAACGATCGTTAACATATTAACTATTGCCGCTTTGTTATAAAATAATTCTGTGGTCCAAATTTTTTAATTGTTATGCGTATGTCGTTCATGTTTCCATTTTTCGATTGACTTTTATCGAATGATGAAGTACCAATTCGCGAATAATTTTTCGAAATTTTGCCGTGTCCCATATATCACGCTTCTGCCTTCTCTTCCACATTTATTGAACAGAAAATAGTCTACATTGACTGACCAGACACGGAATACTCCAACATATACAACAATCGCTGTCATCCGAACATTGTGTACAGAGTTTAACGTAGACGCGCTCTGAATTCCACGCATCTCACGACGCTCGGCGTCGCGCCGTTCTCTCTCCTCTCTCTCTCTCTCTCTCTCTCTCTCTCTCTCTCTCTCTCTCTCTTTCTTTCTGGTCCTCTGGTGTAGCGTCACGATTTTCACGAGTTTTCAGATACAAAAGAGGAGAGCGCGCGTTTGGTAGACGCATGCATCGCGGGTATGCGTCCACCGCGTCAGGATCGGATTAATATTTTTCCGTAGACTTTCTGATATTTTTACACGCACGACGACGCTTTTACATACTGTCGTATAGTGATGCCAAGAATCTTTGGTATTATCCGTACAATGCGACAACTAAATAACAGTTATAAATTTATTTAATACGTCTACAGAAGTACGAAATATTTTTAATAAATTTATTGCTGCGACAAGGGATAAAATTTGATTAACTTCGTCAATACTAGGTGTGTAGAAAGAGATTCTTTTTATCATTTTTTTTTAAATTTTTCTTAAAATTAGATTAAAAAGTACAAAATAGTTTCTAAATTTGAAATTATAATAAACTATAATAATTATTTTTTTCAGTGAGCAAGCGTATAAGTGTCAGATGTACAGTAGCGCTTAAAAGTCTTTTGACAATTACTTTTTATGCGTTACTTTGTAAACAGGCCTATTACGTTGTTTATGTAATATTTAATAATATTTGCTAAGATATATTTTTGTTATAAACATATGTGTTATTATATATGCAAAGATTATATTATAAAGTTTAATATATATGTGTAGTATTGGTATTAATAAAGTAATTCACAGAATACTATTTGTCAAAAGACTTGAGCACTACTGTATCTCACGCGAACACTACCCATACAGCACAGAAATTGCAGCAATATTGCAGCAACATTTCGGCAATATTGCAATGTTGTTGCAATGTTACTGCAATGTTGCTGCAATTTTTCTGTGCTGTATGGGTAATTTCTAAGGCAGCCTTCAGAAAATTCACATTACTCGAAATGCTTTCTATCGGGTTTCGTAGATTTTAATAGGTAGTTCTAAATTGGTCTAAGAATACTGATCGAAACCCGTTGTCCCCAATGAATATCCCGCCCTGCGCAGAACACGCCGGAACTTCGCCGGTGCGGCACGTACGGCCGGTTTGGAAAACGTTGACCCGCGAATGGTACTTCCGTTGTATTTCGGGACACTGGCAGGCTTCCACGCTACCGCGACCGCTTGGTCATTGGCCTCATTTTGCAAACCGCTCGAGGGGATCGCAACTAGCGACTTTGTTTTGATGCGACGAACGCAATTAGCGTACACCGCGGCCGCTCTGCGGTTGCAGCGTTACGTCTGGGCTTCATCGACGTTGCCCTACGACATTATCTGGAAATTTCTGCTTGTAGAGATTGTCCCGAAAGTGCCGGCGCCCGGGGAAGCCTCATTACCAGAGGTGGATTGCTCTGGGGTTACGACTACTTGAATAACCACATAGCTGGATATTTTGAGTAACTCGAATGCTCTAAATAACACAGATGCATAAAATGGATACAAATGCCATTAATTTTCAAATCCCCTTTTAGACATAATCTCGTATTGTTCGAAATGAAATCGTACGTCAATGATTATAATGCGTATAAAAATGCAGAAAAATAATAGTTGGTCGAGGTTGTCCGATTTGCGTACGGTGGACTGTGATGTAAGAATATCAGGTGTAGTAATGTATATAATGAGGACGGAGATAAATTTGGACCTCTCCCAAATGCATATGTGTTTATCTGTATGTGCAAGTACGATGTCCAAGTTTAGAAAACGCCTTTAGAAACGAGTAGGATTCAGTAAATGAGAGTCATGATGATTATTCAATAATAAAATGAAGAAATGGTTAATAACGATGATAAAACAATTAAAAAGTTTAACCGAAGTGGAAAAGAAATGTAATCGTTAATTTCATTAGCGTGAACTCCCTACATCGCTCCCATTTCCCAAAGTTCTCAATTATCCCAATTAACCATACTAGATAAATTGCGAAACTTCGTAATTCACTTAATTGCGTACTGGTCTTACTTTACACTGTTATTAGAAAATACGTTACAGCGTGTGACCATATTGGATATTCACATTTGGGTCAGAGTTTTGATTGAAGAGCCGCCATTAATTGAACAAACGGACACCTTCGTATTGCTACACCTGGTAGTTTTACATCATATGACTGATGATACGACGCATACGGACACATTTTACAATACGACAATCGCACACAATTGTGCTTTTAGAGCCGAGAATACCGATAGTTTCGCAGTATACAATCGTGCTTTATCGGGCGAATTGTGGATCAAAACGCGATATTCCAAATATCTGAATCTCGTTTCAAGCGCTTTTATGACCGCGATGCTCATTTCTGAAATTAGTGCGTTAAACATATATAGGTTGGATATGCAGGCTGTACCATTTATTTATATTAGCTATCGTATTTTCTACTCTTTAATGACTTTAATAAATTCGAAATCAACTCTTCCTTCATACAGCAAACATTTTACCAGCAATCGTTTATATATCTCTAAATTGTTAATAGCATTAAACATTTCGGTAGCTAAGCCTCCCAGATAGCAAAGAGAATCCAAAAGGAATTCTTTTTGAATTCCCGAATTATGAAATGAATTCTTTTTCCATCCCATTTTTGCTCTAAAAACACTCTAAAGAGTTCAAAAAGAATTCATTTTTGTGTCACCAATTCTGAGCCCTTTTCCAGATACAAAAGGAATTCTTTTTGAGTTCATTTCGAGAACAGATTACGCTAATTCATAAAGAATTTTAAAAAGTGAATTCTTTATGAATTCATAACGATCACCTGTGCTATCTGGGCTGTTATAAATCTATAAATCAATCGCTTGAAATTAATTACAGAATAATGTTTCTTATTAGTATTATTAATTCTCATCTTGATTTCGAAAAAATCCTATTTATCTCCACCTGGACTTTAGTATCCACGAACGAGAGGATGTGCGACAGTTTTGATTACAAATAAGCGCATATTTCTGTATAATAAATTTCACTTTATTTTCCCACGGCGAAAGCAATCCGCCTTTATTTCCTGGACGTCACGACGACCGCGGTCATGTCGTTGCAGCTCGATATTATTGACGTTTTCGCCGAGATATTTGGGCCGTATTGATAAACCCGTTTTACAGAGCGACTTGCGCGCGAGATGAAAAACAACGATCGGTGATTCGATGGGACGAAAGCAATTAACCGTGCTCTCCCGACCGAGCGGCCGTGCAGTCATCAAGCGGCGGATCATCATCGTCGCGTCGCTATATATCCCCGGCTTGCTGTCGCTTTCGTTCGGACGGTCGGGCCTCGTCGACGTGAAAACATGAGGGACAGAAAGAGAAGGATACGGGCACGAAGACCCGCGATGCGACGAAAGCAATTAAATCGCGCGCCCGTGGAATATAGTTACTGCGGTCGCGATGCTATACCTCGAGACTATTGACCGTTCCCCCGCCCTTCCAGCGGCGGACACACGTCGGGGATTTAGAGATGAATCCTATTTCGCGGGGCATCCAAAAGCGAGGAAATTATACGAATCACTCCAATTTCGGGATTAACTCGAAAGCACTGGCTGCGCGTTTATCTACGCTGTCGTTAAAGCAAACATCTCGACTGCGCGCTATTACGAGGTTACACTCGTACGAGGGTAATATCAAAAACGTCCGGAGCGTTTCCGACCTGTCTGATAAAGCGTACTCTCATTGAAAGAAAAAAAATAGTATTGTAAGCTATCGTGAATGCGGGGGTCTTTGAGCGGCTGGTGAAAGGGACATTAATGATATCTTTTAATATGATCTGCACTGCAAGTTTATGAGCAAGCTTTTTCCGAGGGGTAAACCGCTGAGGGCATTGCGGTGTACAGATTTGAGGCATTAGTGGGCATTACATAAAAAATTCACTAGTAATGCCCAAAAATTGTGTACTTTTGTGTACTTTTAGCGTACTTTTGTGTACTTTGTGTACTTAGTAATGCCCAATTTTGGGCATTACTAGGCATTGGTGTACACAATTTTGGTCAGCGGTTTACCCCTCGGCTTTTTCCATGTTACAGTATTCGAGGCATGCTGTTGATATGCCACGGTGTGCCAAATAATTTCGAAAATAGTTGCGATACTTTTCCCGGATGTGGCAGGCACGACAGATGCTCTCTGCTCCTATTTCTATCGAGAAGACCCTCTTCGAAGACTCGCCTGACTTCGCGCTATTTTTCGCGATATTGTGAATATTTATAGCGAGACATTGGCTGGTAACATGAAATCCCTAATGACGTTTATTCATATTTATACACTGAGAAAAAAGTACTTAAAAATTAATTTGTGAAATATAAAGCCTATTTCACAGAAATAGGCTTTATTTAAATACGGCGAAATGAAATTTTATTTCTAGCAAATGGACCATCTAATGAGAAAAATTAGATATTATTTCACAGAAATGTATATTCCGTTATTATAGTAAAATTTTTTTATAACCAATAAATATCGAAAAAAATGTCACAAGCAACATTTGTTTCTCAATATTTCAACTCTTTTCTCAACATATTTAAAGCCCGCTTTAGATCTCTCGTGATAAAATTCGGGATTCTATTTATAATTTTTATGCACTATATATTCTAACATATATTCTAATGTACGCGCGTATATATGGATATTTATTTCGTATTCCGATGTGTATATTCCATTCTTTAAATATTTCACTATACATAAAATAATAAATACAGTTTCTGTTCCGAATCCTGTTGCGAATTATGGATTGTTTAATATGGTGGTTGGAGTAACGCATTGGAGTAATTCTTATTTTATCGTAACAAATTGTTCGTTATTTTAACAGTTGCGTTAGCTGAGTAACGCAAGCTTGGTTGGAAATGAAGGGCGGTGTAATTATACATATAAATCCCGAATGTCCGTCGGGCGGGTTGATTAATGTTACATCTCTGAATAGCTCCTTTATGAATAACCGGCGAAATCTGTATAAGAAGCGTTACACGGGTGTTATTTATCCGATAACTCGCGAGTCGAGTAATTCCGTACAATCGCTATTTAATTCATAAAGCGTTTTATAACACTATGAAATGTCGTGTCACGCGTTGCCCACGCATATCACGTCTCATCGCCGCATCCACAAACGCACAATATTACTAGAACTGTAGAAATTGTTCTCGCAAACGTTTTATTTCAGTACAGAGAGTTCATTATTCATCGAGAAATCTCATCTCTATAAATCTAAATAAGAGCATCCCGGATATGTTTTTGACAGTATATACCGGAGGATAAACTAAGAAAAATGGCGAGAGATTGATGGCGTTATAAAATTATTCGATATCAGACGTTGACGAATTGAGTTTTGAAGATGCGAGATGATAACAAAATCTGGTTGTTCAGTTAATTTCGAGTGCACTTGAATAAACATTTTATTCAATACGCAATTGTTAAAGAGGTTGGCTACTCAACTAAAAATGATAAAAATTAGTTCAAATTTATAGAGGTATTCGTCTACGGGAATCTGCCATCCATGCAAAATTTTAAGTCAATGGTCTGCATGGTTGTCGAGTAATTAATTATTGAAGTTATACTCTTATACACGGGCGACATAGCAAAAATTGTATAACTTCTTTTTCGTTATTATTTTCCATTATTATAAATGAGAATAATGTAGAATCAAATGTAGAGACACGTGATGCGAATAAAAATTTGTGAAAATTGAACAAACTTGAATATAAAATTATTAAATAAACTAACATATTTTATTAAATCAATCATGCAGACCATTGACTTTAAATTTTGCATGGATGGCAGATTCCCATAAACGAATATCCTTCATAAATTTTAACCAATTCTTATCATTTTATATTATTGTATATTTGTAATTTGTATAGTTAATAAATAACTTTTTTTCGCCCCAATAACGACGTTGGCTCACATTGGTTTATTTCCATATTAACCTTAATTTTATATCCGAGTGCCTTGTTATCATTAATTTTAATTATCATTTTTAGTTGAGTAGCCAACCTCCTTAAGGTATTGAATATTAAAACTTAAAAATATACGATGATGATTCATGAAAATTTTATTAAAGAATAATTTTCAAAAATAAAAAATAAGACTTATACATTCAATGGCTCTAGGAAATTCTGTACAAAGTAGACATATTTATCATTCGCACAACGATATCGATCGTAATTTCTTTTCTGCTATTGAAAACCAATTACCTATTTAAAGCGAACAGGGTCTTTTGTTCAGATTACATTAAAAGTTATGAGCTTTATTGCGTATTAAAACAATTGCGTAAGAGTGGCTTGATAAGGAGCGAGTGCCAGGTGAGTAATCTGTCCAGAGTTCAAAGGGTCAAATCCTTCTCGGAGGCGGCCTCAGCCGAATTATTATCGATCCGCTCGCTCGTCGAATTCACGAGGTCGCGCGGCCTTCCACGGAGCGTGACAGAACGATAGTCCGTCGCGGGTTCACGTGGCTTCTATTGATTTACTACGAGCCCGCCGGTTTCGCGAAAGACCACACCGCCGCGCCGCCGCCGCCGCCGCCGCCACCGCCGCTTGCATCGCCGCGACTGCCCGCCGTGAAAAGTTCCCTGGCGGATCGATCCGATGTCAGTTGGAATCTGCTCGTAACCTGCTGTCTGAAGTATACGGTCACGCTATTCCGCAACAATGTGTCACGGAGGTTCGTTGACACGGCGTGTCGCGAGTGGCACGGCGCTAACTCCTCCTCGCGATCCGCGAGACTTTCGAAAGGCGAAAGAGTTTTGCCTCAGGACGAATGATTACTCGAGAAATCGCGTACTATCGAAACTGAATTTTTGCTAAAATGCTTCGAGCGCTCTGTGACGTACGAATGATGATAGTGTGATTCTGACATTTAGCTAGCACAAGAGATAGCGAATTATAAACAAGAGGTTTTATCGCGCATTTATCTGCTCTCTTAAACAAGATGTTATTCAGCAAAGGCGTTTGTATAGGATTTTTTCCAGAAAGGGGCATGTTTTAAAATATTACTTCCAGAATTAGAATACTTATATAATTTGAAATTTATAAATCTTTTGAAATTATAATCCTATGGATTAGGACATACAGAAAAAAAAGAATGGTTGACTCGCACAAAAATCTGTTTGTGCACCGAAAGAACGATAAGGTTGCCACAACCACAATAATAGTAATATTTGGTTCAGCCACGTCCTGTGGTTGTCACATTCACACACGGAAAAAACGAAAAGGTTGCCACAACCACAATAATAGTAACATTTGGTACAGCCACGTCCTGTGGTTGTCACATTCACATTGATGTAAAGGCAACTATATGCATTTGGTACAGCAAACATAGTCAACCAGATTTAATAGTTAAATATGCAACAACTAATTGTGTGTTTGCTGCAACCGTAGAGCAATTGCTGAGTGACTGTGTTGCAGCAGTAACAATATCTGGTTGCTTCAACCAGACTGTTTCTTGATATTTCTATATGGATAGATTAGCCTATCCATGGTAAATGAGCCCCAACTAACTTCTGGTTGCCACAACCAGATCACGCGCAATTACAGCGATGTAGTTGACACACCAAAGTATATAAGTCATATCAACCATACACGTAATCATAATACAAAGATAACTAAAGTGATGCAGCTATATTGCTTACAATTAAATATTTCTGGTTATATGCATCATATCTTTTTTTTCCGTGCAGAGATCGGCAAGATTAGCACAACTTTGTCTTTCCTTTATTCAAAGGGAGAGCAAATGCTTAAATTTTTGCTGATTCCAAGGGGGAGGGCAAATGCCCCCTCTTGCCTCTCCCACCCTGCAGATTCCCATGTTATTCAGGTAAATCTATGTTTAGGTTTAAATCTATGTATATAAGTTTATTGCGAATGTGAGACTATAACACAGACTCTTTTTCCCTTTGACCCTTTAAATTAACGCGCGATCATTTAGGAAATCCAGTAAATCTCATAGTTAGTGATTTTGATGCTTCACTTAACACTTAAATAATAAGCGTGCGATAAAAACAACAGTCTCATTTATTAAAAAGTTTAAATTATCTACCTAACGATATTTTCTAAACGGTCATTCAATGGCACGCTCGCAATAAGAGATCGATTGCCCGATATTACTTCAAGAGTAAAAAAGTGAGGAGTGAGAGGTCATAAATCTTTTTGAAGTTCTTGTTGAGTTATTCAAAAGAGATGAAAGAAACGTAGAACAGCCATCACGGTTGATGACACGGAATTCGTATCGTCTTTCCTTTGTGCATGAAAAAGCAAAATAATTGAAATATTGTAATATCAATATTTCAAAGCCACGTAAGAGTTGTATACACTATACGGTCTGTCGACAATGTACACGATAAGCTTTCGCGTTGGTCAACGTCAGTCGATAAAATTGAATACTTTCTGATTAGAATAGCAGCTATATATGTAACAGGTCCTTTCATCGCATCGATGGTCTTCCTGAAATCGCAATCGACGTAATCGACGACATGCCTGACTCGAAATATATTACGTCATTCCATGATTGTTTTCAATCTTAACCCTCAGTACCTACACTTCAAAAAAGTCCCTATCTGCACCTACTCGGGTATTTCTAACCCGGCGTTTTCTTTTGCTTGTATCTCGGGTTGTAATGCATCGATTTTAATTATTTTTTTTTAAATCGATAGTTTAAAGACTGAAAAAAAAGAACATTCGGGGGAGAAAGTTGAAAAAGTCGTAGCACAAAAGATATTTTGCAATAAGTAAAAACGGATCGGAAAAAATGCCGCAACTTTGAAAATCGGCCCGGGTTACGCTAACCCAGTGTGGGTACTGAGGGTTAATATAAGCAATTATTGATTATATAAGAGCGAAAAATGTTACTACGAGAGAGACAAAGAGAGAAATTTGATGAAACCAGAATAGAAAATAGAATAACTGTATCCACAATCACACGAAATAAATGTAACAAAAAGCAAAGTAAAAAGATAGCATCAATTGCTCTTGTCCAAAGTTTAATTAAAATACATGAAATTTTATAAAATGAATAATCGTTTGAGATTAAAAAGATCTGCTCCTAGAATTCGGTCACGAAATAAAGTAATATTCCTTGACACAGGCACGTCAATGACCACATCAATTGCGATTATACATTAGAACGTTTATTGCGTTAAAGCATGATGTGTGAGATTTGGTAAATTAGTATGAGTTCATTTTAATCTTCTTATATGCGACTGCCGATCAGCAGCGAACTTGACATATGTATAATATATGCAGAGTATGTATTCCAGCGAATAGATTACTCGAAGTGCAACTCGATACATGCCGCGTGTCCTCAGTATATCTCGATTACATCACTTCAAGTGTCCAATGAGCCACCCTCTCCCAATCCTTCGAAAATCAAATTAAACGTGCACTCGATACGACGCGACGGTCCATGACGTTTGGAAGCATGCAACACAGCAACTCCACGCGCATTTTCAAAAGGCAACGTATATGTGTGTGTGTGTACATGTCTGTGGAAGGATCACGTAAGTCCACCTGCCGTCAGAGGTACGCAGGATCAAGGACAAGTCGCGCGACGAAGATGCGACGGACAGTCAGACGGACGAACGGAGGCGGCGGACGGAGGGATGAAGCACGAGAGGGAGAACATCAAGGGAGAGGACACGAGGGTGAAAGAGAGCAGGTCGCAGGCCGCAGGGCGTACGGGCTACATCCGTACCTCCTTACTTCGGCAAAATCAATAACCTGTTTGGGGGTGTAGGAGAGAATCTAAGGAGAGAGGCCGTAGCGCGGCACTGCCACGCCGGATTCGCACGAGGTGGTGCAATTTTGATACATACGCTATCCGTCAGCCAGATGCTATAGCGTTCCCAGTGCGCCAAGTGAGAGAACGGCTCCTCCCGACCAGGACTCCGGTGCTCCGGTGTTGCGCAGGAGTGCGAGGACGCACACCTTCCCTCACCCCCCCGCCCCCGGTATATATGCCACCCCCCCGCGAGCCGAGTTCCTCCGCACCTGCGACACTCCCCGGTATACGGGCAACCTCCACCCCGGAAATCACCCCGGCAGGAAAACAACCGCTCGCTCTAGCCGTGACAGGCGAGCAGGCAGATATATCCGGATCGTCGAGGGGTAACCGCGAAATTCGAGCGGCGTGTCAACGTACTGCGTCTCGCTTTCGTCGGATTACACCAGTCCACCGCTCTCACTGGAAACCGGCAACCTGGTCCGACGATCACCGGAACTACGGCGGTCCCGTCGGGACCCGATTACGACAGTGAACACCGACAGCGAAGTCCTCCCTGCACTTCCGCTCCGGGCACTTTCACCCGCAAGTCCCCTCGGGAGCCGCGGCGCTCTCCTTCCGGAGCATCCACCGGCGCGGCCCGAATAACGATCGACGCGGTGCACGAGATTAACACGATTACTCCGTAAAAACAACTGGCACGGCTGTACGCACTCCTGCGCGGCTGCTCCCTCTTCAACGGGGCACACTCTGCGAGTCCTCCGGATAACGCGGTGAACGTCGCGCCGAACCCCTTTCGCGCTGGGTGGCGCCCTCGGGAGAGACAGGGTTTTCCGATACGCGCGCGATCGTCGCTTACTCCGTGCACCGTAGTACCGCACCACGCTTCTTCTCCTCTCCGGGCACCTCTGCTCCGCCGCTTCCTCACGCGCAACTCCGAAGCGAGGCGCAACTCGAGAGACGCGGCGCGCGCGCTTCGAGCTGTCGCGGCTGTGGGGCGCGGACCACTACCTCGACGAGCCTCCCGGATCGTTGGATAAAACTTGGTGGGGCCGTTCCGGTCGACGTGCGAACTCCCCACCTCTTCGTCGTCGTCCCCACCATCGGATGACCGACCGATGGTCCCTCCACCGCACCCCCTTCGTTCCCTGTACGCGCGGTCCCCCGTCCTCTCTCACCCCTCGCCCTAGACGACTCCACTATCACAACCAACACCGCCGCCGCCACCGCCGCCGCCGCTACCATGAGGAACGTCGAGCAGCGTCGTCACCCCTTGAGGGGGTTGCAGGGTGTTCGCGCGCGCGCGCGCGCGAGCGCGCGTTCACCCTCGCGCACGAGCCACGCTTCGGTCGTGTACGTCGCCTGCGTGCCGTTAAAGTTGCCCTCGCGCGCGTCACCCCAACGCCGACATCCACGATCGAGAATGAAGATAACGCGACGAGTAGCGTGGCCGAGGGTGACCAGGGGGGATGGTCGACGCGACGGGGTTGCCTCTCCGGATCCGATGGCTTGCGGATTCTTGGCAAGCGAAGCTCGCCAAGATAGAAGCCCGGGGGGAGATTTCTCATAACGTATTACACACGCGGAAAGCCGGAAGTCTGGAGGGAGGCACGAGGAAATCGCGAGTCTGATTCTTTCAATCGGATTTCGTGCGATTTCTTTTGTTGTCACGCTGGCGATGAGACAGCGTTCTAGAAGAGCGAATGATAAATCGTATACTTTCGCGAATTGACGGGATTTTGTGCATGGTATACTGAAAAAAAAATTCTTGGTAAACTTGTGAGATGTATTTAGTAATACTTTCTTTTTTGAAGTATTTGATTATTATTACCGATTATAATAATAATAGCAAAACGTTTTGTAATAATTAGAAAAGAGCAAATTTTGTTTAGTTGAGCCAACTAAATTATGTAATACTTATTATGCGTTTAGTTGAAACTATTTCACCAAGGTGCTTGGTAACATTAACCAAGCCTGGATTTTTATAACCAAGCCTTTCTTTCAGTGTATCTTGACTACACTAAAAAAAAAATTCTTGGTAAACTTGTAAGATGCATTTAGTAATACTTTTTTTGAAGTATTTGATTATTTTTACCGAATATAATAATAATAACAAAACATTTTGTAATAATTATAAACATAATTTAGGAAAAATTAAAGTAACATTTCGTATATAATAATTATAAACATTTGTAATAATTATAAAAGAGCAAATTTTGTTTAGTTGAGCCAACTGAATTATGTAATACTTATTATACGTTTAGTTGAAACTATTTCACCAAGGTGCTAGGTAACATTAACCAAGCCTGGATTTTTATAACCAAGCCTTTCTTTCAGTGTATCTTTACTAGGGAAACGCTTCTTTTACGCTGTCTTGTTGTTACTAACTTTAGTTTTTAAACGATTAAATTCCGACAACTTGTATATGCTACACGGAAAAAACGATAAGGTTGCCACAACCACAATAATAGTAACATTTGGTACAGCCACGTCCTGTGGTTGTCACATTCATATTGATGTGAAGGCAACTATATGCATTTGGTACAGCAAACATAGTGAATGTTGAGACAAACATAGTGAATGTTGAGACAAACATAGTGAATGTTGAGACAAACATATATAGATGCACTACACAAAACAATGTGAATGTGACAACCACAGGACGTGGCTGTACCAAATGTTACTATTATTGTGGTTGTGGCAACCTTATTGTTTTTTCCGTGTACAAATACTTTTGGTACTTCATTAGAACTAGCTCGGAATAGATGACCCTTGTAAAAATAAAAAACCATTTTCAAGCATGATTTATTATTGTGAAATTGTCAACGTATAAAGCTTACAGATAATGGATTTTATGCGCTATTACGTTGTTATTACAGAAAAACCTTCGTAACAAAACATGTGAAACATATAGCAATCTTCTCGCTGATACGTGAGCCAGTAGACAAAGTTCCGCAGAGGAAGACGAGTAACGATCGTGGAAAAGCCAGAGAAGGAAAACTGCTTTATCGAGACCGTGTCATTTAACGACATTTTGAAGTTAATTAACGTTGCATATTCATCTTTTCCTTTTTCCTTTTCCCTTTTCCCTTTTTCTTTCTTTGTAACTACCGACGGGGTGAGTCTCATTTGCATACCTTCACGGAGGCGGTGGAGCATCTGGTTGCGATAAGGAATCGAAGCGGTAGACCGTAGCTAGCTCGTTAATGAACCGGAAGATACACTAAACGCGAAAGAGAGACGCGGGTGAATAACTCCACCTGGCGCGCCGCGCCGACGAAAGTTTCGGTCTTTTCCACCTCACGATACCGCAATAGATACCGCGGTGCGCGGAACGCAGTCTTACTTCGTACGATATCTGGACATACCTAAAATTCATCGCGGCGTACTCCGAACGCCCGGCATTCTACATGTCGTAATCTCGTCCTGGACGTCCCACGAGATGGACTGGATTTTGCGCGGTATGCACGGATCGCACGTCTGTTTTTAAGGCTAATCTACAATGTGCTCTTTGCTTCCTGTTTCTTGCTTTTTGCATTTTGTCAATTTTTGGTTATGTCGCGTAATGCGATGTTTGTTCCTTCTGTCATCCAAGATAGAAGTTGACGAGCTTCGGAAGTGACAAGAAACACCTGACAAGAAACACGATTGTCGATAAAACAATGCGTGGAAAGGCAAAAAAGCAAGAGGCAAAGAGCAAGAAACAGGAAGCAAAGAGCACATTGTAGATTAGCCTTTATAGCTTTCGTTTTCGTACACGGAAAAAACAGAATGGTTTTCTCGCACATAAATCTGTTTGTGCCAACCAGATTTAATAGTTAAATATGGAACAACTAATTATGTGTTTGCTGCAACCACAAAGCAATTGTTGAGTGACTTGTGTTGTAGCAGTAACGATACCTGGTTGCTCCAACCAGACTGTTTCTTGAGTCGCTTTTGTTTTCTGACATCGCTGCTTTGCAGTATAGCATCCCGATTGATGCACCTATATGGATAGATTAGTTTATCCATGGTAAATGAGCCCCAACCGAGTTCTAGTTGCCACAACCAGATTACATGCAACTACAGCGATGTGGTTGATACACCAAAGTATATAAGTCATACACGGAAAAAAACAATAAGGTTGCTACAACCACAATTTGGTACAGCCACGTCCTGTGGTTGTCACATTCACATTGTTTTGTTTTGGTGCATCTATATATGTTTGTCTCAACATTCACTATGTTTGT